>JASDQU010013086.1:12588-23861 GCA_032191745.1 Picea mariana | reverse complement strand
TCATATGGAATCCAACCCTTCAAGGATGAGGTATTATGTGATGTTGCCCCACTGGATGTCTATGATGTTCTCTTGGTCTAGCCATATATGTGGAAACGCCATGCTATCTATGAGTCTTGACCCCGTAGTGTCATTATTACTCTGGGGGGTCATCTCTACAGGATACCAGAGGTAGTTCTGACTATTGTCCCACCTAAACAGTATCGCAAGGTAGTATCTCATACTACAAAATTCATCTTCTCCACAATCTATTCAAAAGGGGAACAAAAGGATACTGCAACCACTACAGCCTTGGCCCAAGCACCTTTTATCCACCAGAAGCAGGTCGACAAGGTTGCAGCAAAGCACAAAGATTCCTTCTACACACAGTCATCTCATGTAGCCAGACTGGTTAAAAAGGTCCAACCCTTCCAACCATAGGTGCGTGATGACCTTCAACAAACCAAGCAACGCAATGGTTCCAACAAGGAAAGCAACTCACCAAGATTCAGATTTAGCAATCGCTTTCCCCTCTCCCCCGGGAACTCAATGCAATGGAGACCATTTATTCCTAAGGAGGGAGGATTGATCCAGGTGGATATTGGTGGCCACCCACCTTCTCCAACTGGCCCAAAACATGTTTCTAGCAATTTTGGTAATTTACTATTTTTAGCAGTTTTTAACTTCTGGGGCCATTTTGAGGCCCTAAACGATGTTTTTTGAGAAAACAGGGAGCAACATGGATCATAGATCATTGTTGCTCACCCAAAAGTTGTATTTCTCAGATAGATCTTTCCAACGAGCTATTGAGTGCCCCAAGCGAAGATCGTATGCAAAAGTTACACCCCTGGGAAGTTGACGTATCAACTACCCCCATCGGAGCCCACAAACCTTTTGGTTTTTCATCTTCCGAGGTTAGGGTTTTGGATTCTACTTATGTTAAAAACGCCCTTAGAGCCTCATTGTAATGATCATCTTCTCACGGATGCGAGTAGCCATCACATCTCTTCTCAGAGATAAGCTACCACCATTTTAGTGAGTCTTTCACTCTGTACTTTTACAGTCTCTATACATTTATTTCATTAATAGAAATCGTGTATTACTGTATATCTGTGGCTCTTATTATATTTCCGCTATATCTTTGTTATATTTTTGTCTCTCTTGCAATATCTTTGAATATTTTTGTGTTATATCTCCGCTCTCATTTCGTGCTGAAAATAATATGGATCAAGTAAGAAGAAAAAGTCACCAACCACTGCTAGTCATGTTGGAGACCTGTCACCAGCCTCTACTACTCATGCCACAGGAAAGAAACCAACTGCTATGAGCCATGTTGGAAGCACGAGTCCAGTCACTACAAGTCATATTGGCATTAGTTCACCAAATTTTGCAAGACACGTTGGAGATGGGTCATAAACCTATGAAAGTCATGTTGGGAGTGAAATTCTATTCACTGGTGGTCATACTAGAAAAACGTCACCAACCTCTGCAAGTCATCTTGGATATAAACACCTAGCCACTACAAGTCATGCTGGGGTAACCCACCAACCACTGCAAGTCATATTGTGGAATTGATATGGTTGAGAAGCCTAGACATGTAGGTCATAATCCTAAGTCCCCTTGTAATATTTTCAAAGGAGATCACCTTGCTCTTTTGTGCCCTGTTATTTCAATGGTACAAAAAGGGTGGTCCTTGTCTAAAGGCCCTTCTAGTTGTGTGTCATCTTCGATTTCCCAACATTCTATTCAATCGTCAGTTAATGAAGTGGTCATGCCAATGCAATATTTGGCTGACACCACTCTCATTTTGGGGGGTGATGCATCTCTTGACCATGTTGTCTCACATCCTTTTCAACCAGTGGTCACACTAATGTAATATTCAATTGATCCCACTCTTCTCTTGGAGAGTGATCAATATTCCAAAGTGGTTGAGTCGACACAATCTTCGGGTCGATCCCTCTCCTCTTTCCCACAGTGATGCATCTTTTGACTATGTCTTTAGAATTTACAATTCAGTAACTTCTAAACAAGGGGGAATTTCACTCTCTTTAACTATGCTCCCTTTAAGTCCTAGAATGGTTTCCTTTGATTGGAATGATCTTGTAGAGCCTTGCCTTCCTTCTTCTGAAACTTTCCAAATAACGATTCTAGTTGAATCTATGTTGAAAGGTGTTCATCGATGTATTATAGATGAAGGATCATATGAAATTATTTTATCCTACTCATCTTTGCAAGCATTGGGTTCTCCCAAGCTTGTGTCAACTGCCATTGAGATGTTGTATTTTGACATAAGACCTAGTGAATATTTGGGGATTCTTCCTCAGTTTCCTATCACCTTAGGTGGGAAGAATTTTATAATCGATATGTTAGTGGTTCCATGCCCTTTAGACTTCAATATGATTCTTAGGCGTGATTATGGTTATGCGATGAAGGTTTTCGTGTCTACATTCTTTCGTCTGATGCATTTCCCTCACATTGGAAGCATTGTCACTATTGATCAACTTCCATCTAATAATCACCATCCTAGTTCGATTTTAGCTCAGGTTTCCCCTTTGTGTGTTCCTATTGTTCGAGTAGACTCTTCTCCACTGCTGGTTAATTTTGTGGCATCTTGTCCTCAATGTTATTGCTTCTGAGAAAGGATATTTACAATTATGTTCACCTTATTGAGACAAGGTCTCGAAAATAGATCAATTTTTTTATCCAATGGGGGCATGTAAGAATTTTCTTTCTCCTCTTTTTCTGAGTAATCTGGTGTTTCCTTTTGATTATTATATTACTATTTGTAATACCTCAATCCTTGGTATTTGTGTGATGTCGAGCCCCGGTTTCATGGATGTTGAGTTTCCTTCATATGAGGCTATCCTCGAAGCTATGATTATGGATCTTCAACCTCCTCTTGAGCTAGAATATTTACAAGTTGTTTTCCAAATAATCCCTTGGCCTAAGCCTAACAATGGGCTCTACATGGAGAACTACTATACATAAGACTCAAGGTTGTGCTATCGTTTATACATATTGTAATTTTAAGGTTTCACGTTTTCACGTTCTGTATCCCTTAGCACATGTTTTTATCATAGGTTTCTATATTGGACTTATTAACGTCTAGGTAAGTGTTTTTGGTCTTATATACAAGAATTTGAAGACAATTTTCTTTGGTACCTTTCTTCATGTTGATCTGTTTTGACAAGTAATGATATCGAAACTAGAATATAGTTTAGATTTCCCCTCCATGCATTTTTGTGTTATATGTTTCCTGTTTCATTTTTCCTTAGGATCGACCCCACTGAGTCGTGATGCAGAACCTTCCATGGGATTCCTAGATTAGACCCCCTTTTCATTTTGGCACCCATGTTGCAAGTTTACTATTAGGCTCGAGAGTCCTATTTAGTCCCTCCATGAATTTTCATTGAAGCCTCATATATTATTCTCAATTATTTTCTGGCCATTACCTATGGGACTCCCTCTAATGTATGTTGCTACTTATGTCAACACTTTTAAAATACTTCAACAAGTATTGTGTTATTTACTGACATATAGGGTAGGTTCAATTCCTCCCGCATGATGAATTTATCTATGTCATTCACATATATACCATAGGGTCCACCCAATCTATTCATGGCATCATACCTTCCAATTTTTTTAAAGGTGTCATTTACGAATGGTAGAGCTTAACTCTTCATGGGTGTCCTAGTTATTACATCATTGGCCTTTTGACACCCATGTTGCTATCTTTTCCATAGGCTTCGAAGACCAGTGTAGTCCTAACATGTCTTTGCATTGAATACTCGTAACTTCCTCTCAATCTATTTCTAGCTAATTCACCAACGAGGCTTCCAAATTTTTGTTGAGTTGTAATTGAATTGCATATTAATCACTTGTGCTTCTAGGCCTAATGCCAACTTCATCTTGTTATTTTTGAACCATTTTATTATGCAATCCTACAAGTTCATAGCCTTGCAATTTATGCCTTTGCAACTCGACACCTTAACCTTGGAGGAAACATTCCCTGAGTGTCCTTATCTTGCACATGCTTCCTTACATTGAGCATAGGTATGTGCCTTGTGATTTGGAACTAGTATTGATTTCCCTTGACACTCATTTCCTCCACTATACCATAACATTATTTTATTATTTTTTAGGATTTAATAATATGAAAAAGACAAAAAAATAAAAATAAATAAAAAGTACGGGGGAAAGTAGCTATCTCTTTTGTTGGCAATAGTCTTGTCGCTCTTGAACAAAGAAAATTTTAGTTAGTGTCTCAATATTTTGGGGTTTCGTATGGATTTGGGATACTTTTTCTCATTTTGGAGCGTAATCTCTCTCAGTTGGTTATTCTTCCAACAATATGGAACACTTTTTGATGCCTCATGTATCATCAATGTATACTAGTTTATAATCCATTCTTCCTTAGTTACATAATGTGTCATGATTTTGTTCAAGGGAAGTTTCATCCTGAGTCGACCATTCTGCATAAAGTCTCTAACCTTTCAATTCAACCTTCCCATGTCAGTCAATTGCATCTCATCATCACAAGTATCTTTGTATCTCACCCATGCTAGTATAGAAGGTCCTCATTGACTTCTTACTCGTGGTTCTACTCTTATTGACTCTGACACATTTCTTTGAGAGTATGACCTAGAGTTGCACCCAAGGCCTATTTCCATCATTGATAGGTGGCCTTGCATTCCGCAGATGAAAAACCATCATTCGTTGTTGATTGGGAGGTTTAGCTTGTGTTCAACATCAACAACAATCATCACACATAGGGATTCATGTGGTACCTTGGTTTCCATCTCACCCCATTGGTGGATTTCTCATCTTTGTCAGTAGTATTTATTATTGGCTACTATTCATAGAGTCTCTGCCATGTGCTATTCCATATGGTGCATGTCGGAGTCGTACCTCAGCATGTTCCTTACAATCTATTTGTTTGAGTCCTTCCAAATATTTGGCCTTCTACTACCCCTCATGTTGGATGATGGAGAATTCCTTAATTCCTTCTAGTGGATCTCCTCTTATTGACTACAACACATCCTTTTCTAGGACAAGGATCTAGAGTTATTAGTGGTACCTTGGGTCTTGTAATCATAAGTGGAAGGTTCCCTTGATATTGATAGTGGGAATACATCAATGTTCACTGATCGATAGATTCTACTAAGTGTTCAACACCAGCTCATTTATTCACACTTGTTAGATTGTACCATGGTACATTGAATCCCATTATCATCATTAGTAGGTTGTCTTGTGTTTGTTAACGGTATACATCAATGACCGGTAATCAAATGGTGTCTCACTATGTTCGACTGCAAAACATCTTTTCTCATGGTATAAACATGTACCACGATGGATCATTTTGAAGACTTCTGGTGAAGTACAAGCATCACATCTCTTATGCTCCTACCAAAATATTGTACCACCCCTCAGACATTAGTACTTTCAGAGGATCAACTTGTTCACTATGTTGACTCTAGATATCCTTTGATTTTGATTTTGAGACATAGCTCCAGTATGTTTCTATTTGTGGCTATGATCTATTTTTGCATGGATCCACTCTATATTCCTTATGGCCATGATTTCTACTTTATATATCACATGGATCCACCATGTATTGTTCATGGCCATTGACATCAATCATACTTTTATATATGATATGGATCCGCAATGTACCTGATTTGGCGACCATTATTACATTACTCCCGATCATGGGTATGCCCGACTTGGGAAGAGAATACTCTTACTTAATCTTTGCTGGAAGTTGTTTTTCTTGGATCAGCTGTTGAGGAGCTTTCATTGGCTCTAATTCATTTCATCTTCACCTCTCATATTTATAATGTATTTCATCCATCAGTTACCCTTCCGACCTCACACATTAGGAGGCATATGTTATACCACAATTTTCCACATCATTCCATTTGTGGGATGGCTTAGTCCTTTTCCCTAGCTTGCAAATATAAATCCCATCCTCCTACATTAGAATCATCTAAAAAACAACAATTTTATTGCCATCTGCGGGTCATCAGTGTGCAGACCACCGATGTTCATGCTTTGCTAGTGTGCAACTCACAGATCCCCTCAAAAAATGTGAAAAATAAAATAATTCCACATTTTAGGGTGGGGTTTTCGGTTGGGCTCATTCCTAACCTCCCCTGAGCCTGTACACAACATAATTCAACCTGCTCAATTCTTTGAGGATGGTATAAAACCACCTTTTTTGGCATGGATGAGGGGGACAACCAAGGTGCAAAGTTATGTTGTTGAATTTTCAAGCTTCCATATATCCCTTCATCCTTTGAGTAGCATCCCCTTGCTTTGGAGCTTACTTTCCAATTATCCTTCTTCTCCATTATATGACCATAGAGTGTGTTCCTATCCCTTTTGGGTCATATGAAGAAGGGCCATTATGCTGAGTTTATGCTTCAAGGACCATTGGAGGAACCTGGGCGGTTGGCTTCGAGGTAGTGTCGGTGGTTCAAGTCAGGTTGTAACCACTCATTTTTATTTTTTTCAATAAAATAGTTTCTCTTTCCTCTATACATGTGTAAATTGATTTCAATTTATTGATATATGCTAGTTTCTTTCATATACTTGAATATTTGCACATTATATGTATGATTTGAATATATAACTACCTTGTTGTAGTATAGAATTAGTTTTTCTATTGCAGGTTGATACTTGATCCAAAATGATCTTTTAAATGATTGTGGTTGAGTTATTATGCATGTATATATAAACCAATTAAGAAGCTTTAAGGAGGAAGAAGATATGAGAATATATCACTGTCATAAAAAAATATACAGATCTGAACATAAGCATTAAGAACAGAAAACCATAACAAGAGAAGTGATAATGGAGTTCGACAATCTCGCCTACGTCTCCGGGCATTTGTCTTAGTGGGTGAGGCTTCTTTATTTGTTTTCAAAGCTTAATAATCACATCGCAGTAGTGCCAAAAGGATACAAGATCGATCTGGTCTTGTTCTCCTAGATATCAAGAATCCAACAGAAGAAACAACACTCAAAATGGATGACTGAAGCTCCCAGAAATGGCCCACAAAGGTGTGCTCCTCAACAACTTCATTGCATAAAAATGGCTTTAGCTTAGCTTTCCTTAAGCATAACTATGCTCCGACTCTCCCCTCATGGCCTCAAGAAGGCCTGGTTTATATAGATCTGAAGTTGGTTATCATTCCCCAACTTCCTCCCAAAAATGGCTCAATATCGGCCTAAAAAATGGCTCAATATCCCCCAATAATGAGCAAAATCCTCTATTAACAAGCCAAAAATCAATTAAAAATCCAAAACCATAGCATAAAAACCCACTTTCTACAATAATATAGGGCTTAGCCTCCTTTTCCTGTCGCGCGCCCCCTTAAAAGTGGTCATATGTCACCCCACTTGAGATTAGTGTGTAAGATTCATTTAATTCACCAATGATAATAGCTTTAGCATTTCATTTCATTAAATTCAATTAATTAATAAAAACACTTTACTTTAATAATTTATTTAAAATTAAAGTAAATCACTAAGGTTGAAGGCTTTGTACGACTTTGACACATCTAGACACTTAGATCTACGTGAAAGTACCTATCCTCTCCTACAAACATCAACACTATTCCATGCAAATTTATTTGTATTATTTACACAATTTTGGGTGTAAGATTATTTGCACCATTTTGTATGTAATTTCATTTACATCATTTTCCATGCAATTTCAATTATTGTAATTAGGAGTAGAATTTGATGTTATCCTTTTTAATACAAAAATTCCATTACACTGGAGTATTTTCATTGTACTTCAATTTATTCATGAAATTTTATAAAGTATAAATCTTTCATATTTATACAAATGGTTTATACATTTTCAATGAAGATTTATCATCTACTTAAAAAACCGTCATACCATACAATTACATTTCTTTTACTTACAATTTTTGCATTAAGAGGTACCTTTTATATAACCATTACTTGTGATACAAATCTATACAATATGAAGAGAGCATTTAAGTTAAAAAAAATATACTAAAATTAAAAAAAACATTATTTTTCAATTAATTATATCAATATAGATTAAACCTTAAACTTCCATTAATCAATAAATTTAGAAAAGTATTAGATTATTTTAAAAAGAAAAAACATGATTTTTCAATTAATTATTTTAATGTAAATTAAGACTCTTGCCTTCATCAATTAATTAATTCAAAATAGTGTATTGACTATCATCTTTCTTTTTTAAAGAATAAACATGAAATTTAACCACCTTTACCTTTTATGTATAAGTTAATTACATGATTATTTTTAATGAGAAAAATTTACTTATTTTTAATGAGGAAAATTTACTTCTTTATAGTAGAAAGTTGTAAACTGCAATTAACTCTTAAAATTAAAATATTTAATGTAAAATGTAAAATATTGCATTTGATTTGTTTTATTATTTATTACGAAGTAATGTAATGTTATTATCATTCTAAGAAAATATTAATGTTATATTATTGTTATATTAAATAAATCAATATTATTACATATGAATATTTCATTTTAGGTGAATAATAATATTTTTAATAATTTTTAAAGATAAATATTTGTTTAAGAAAAGAAAGTAATCTTATTGTAAGAAGAAGAAATCAATAATATTTTTAATAAATTTTAAAGATAAATATTTATTTAAGAAAAGAAAGTAGTCTTATGGTAAGAAGAAGAAATGTTAGTGTTACATCTAAGAAAACAATGTTTGCACAATTGGAAAAAATTATAAAAAAACATTATTTGTAACTATAACAAATGTAGCTATTAAAACCTAAGCTCAAGTTGCCAAAAGTTATTGTTAGTTGATTTTGAGGAAAATTTATTGTTAATTGGTTTTAAGAATATTGTATATAATGTTTTTTAATAGACAAATCATTGAAAAGATAAAGTTGATAACCATCATGGCTTTATTTAGCATATGGATGGTATCTCAATTTTATTTGAGTATATAAGTTCAAACATCTCTTCGTATGGATGGTATCTCAATTTTGTTCGGGTATAGAATGGTATCTCAATTTTGTTCGAGTATAGAAGTTCAAACATCTCATTTTATTTGAGTATAGAAGTTCAAACCTCTATTTTTTCAAAATTTTTTTTCATGTAAAATAGAATAAATGCCATGAACTTTGAGAGATATTAGCATTTTGAATTGGTTAATCTTTAATTATCATCAAATAAATTTTCAAAATTCATCAATTATATAAAGATGGTATAAGTAGATTATGAATGATTGATTAAATAAAGATTTGATTTTTAAAGCTTAGATTTTCAAGAATTTAGGTTTTTATTAAGCTATTATTAGTAATAAACTAGGTTTCTCATTATGTTATTATGTTTAAATTATATATACAAATTCTTCGCACAAAAATTATACTTAAACAATCAAAATTATAAATCATCACATAGAACAACAAAACCAAAAACTCTTAATATTGTGTAAATATATTTTTAAAAATAGTTTGAATTAACAATAAGAGGTTTTTCTAATTGTTTTAGGAAATGTTTTTATTTAATTTGACAACATAAATTTGTACGAAATTATTATGTTTTATTGTTTAAAATTCATTTTTAATTTAAAAATGAATTCATCATACTGAAAAATTCTTAAATCAAATTATACAAAAATAATCACTCTAACAACAATTTCTGACGAAATTTTAAACAAAGATCCACAAAAATAACACCAAAACTAAAAAAATATATTCCTAAATATATTTAAAAAAATAAAAATAAAAATAAAAATAAAAATAAAAATAAAAATAAAAATAAAAATAAACGTAGAAAACTTTCAAAGGATCCCACAAATAACTGAACGTTACGATCACAAGTCTGAAAACACGATCGTTTAGCCGTCTTCACCGCCATGGTATTTGCGGCCCAGAATTTGGTGATTGCTTTGCGGCCACCTGCTTTGCTGTTCGCTCCTTCACCACTTGCTTTGGCGTTCGTTTTTCTGTCGTCGACTTTGGTTGTGTTTTGCCTTCACCCGCTGCCTTTGCTGCTGTTTTCCTCTCAATCGTTGGCTTTCCATGCTCGCCATTTTCTTTTCCATTTTCAGTTTGATGCACACTCTTCGCTGACTTCACTTGCAAACATTCACGTTCTCTCATCTCTCCGAACCGAAAATCTTTGTTCAGGCAATTCAGGGCAGTCTCCAATTCCCTTATTCTGCCTTGAAGAAGGGCATTTTCTTCTGTACATTTGTTCATTTCAGTGATCAAACAATTGTTTTTCTGCTCAAGGCACGTTTTTTGCATCTGCATTGTCCAAAAGCTCATGTCGTAAATCAAGTAGCTGATGTCGTAATTCAACAATCTGGCCCTCTTTCTTCTCTTCCATGCCTCTCGAGGATTCCAGATCCTTTTTGACAGAATCCAGACTTCTTTCCAACTCCCTTAACGTGCCCTTAAGATTTACCTTTTCTTCTTCTGAAACTAATGTTCTTCTATCCATTTCACTTTGTAAGGAGTTCGTTTCCTCTTCCAGAAACATTTTTGCAGCAGCAACTGATGAAAATTGATCCTGTAAATCAACATTTAGTGATTCGAGTTCCATCCTCTGTTCTTTCTTTTCCTGCAATATTTTGACATGGGTTTCCTGCAACTGTCCAAATTTTTTGCTCAGCTCTTCAAGTTGCTTGTTAAGTCTAAGATTTTCAACAATCGATTCCTCAGCTCTCTGATTTTGCTTTTCAAGCAAACACTTGGTACTGTCTAACCCCTCTTGTAGCATTTCATTCTGTTTTTTAAGAGAAAGTTCTGTTAACTTGTACTGAATTAAATCTGAATGTTGTTGGACTCCTTCAGTGGTAGGTTGAAGGAGGTTGTTAATTGCTTTTTCCAATGCTGCAATTCTCATAAGCGGGGAGATTTTGCTCGGCTGGGAGACTTTATCATAAACTCTGACTTTGCTGGACTTGGATTTTACTTTTTCTTCATCCTTATTCGCGGAAACACTTTCTGACAGGGAAATTTTTCGCCCACCACCACTTTCAGGCATGGAAAATCTTCGGTCACCACCTCTGCCTATACATTTTTCTTCCATCGAAAAAGGTTAACAACCTCTTAAAGAACAGAAACGAAGTGAAAATTTTGAAAGCTTTGGCAAATGCCGAGGCAATAGATAGAATAAAATTATTTGTACACCCTTCCTTCGGTACACCCTGCGTTATCTTCGAAATAACATGAATGTCATGTAAGCGATTAGAGACATGTGACCGCTCTATAAATAAATACTCATAGCTTCTAATTTATCATTTTGGATAAA
>JASDQU010013086.1:0-11915 GCA_032191745.1 Picea mariana | reverse complement strand
CTAATACAAAAAATTCCATTACACTGGAGTATTTTCATTGTACTTCAATTTAAATTCCATTACACTGGAGTATTTTCATTGTACTTCAATTTGTTCATGAAATTTTATAAAGTATAAATCTTTCATATTTATACAAATGGTTTATACATTTTCAATGAAGATTTATCATCTACTTAAAAAACCGTCATACACTGGAGTATTTTCATTGTACTTCAATTTGTTCATGAAATTTTATAAAGTATAAATCTTTCATATTTATACAAATGGTTTATACATTTTCAATGAAGATTTATCATCTACTTTAAAAAACCGTCATAGCATACAATTACATTTCTTTTACTTACAATTTTTGTATTAAGAAGTACCTTTTATGTAACCATTACTTGTGATGCAAATCTATACAAAATGACGAGAGCATTTAAGTTAAAAAAAAATATACTAAAATTTAAAAAACAAATATTATTTTTCAATTAATTATATCAATATAGATTAAACCTTAAATTTCCATTAATCAATAAATTTAGAAAAGCATTAGATTTTTTTAAAAAGAGAAACCATGATTTTTCAATTAATTATCTTAATGTAAATTAAGACTCTTGCCTTCATCAATTAATTAACTCAAAATAGTGCATTGACAATCATCTTTCATTTTTAAAAAATAAACATGAAATCTAACCACCTTTACCTTTTGTGTATAAGTTAATTACATGATTATTTTTAATGAAGAAAATTTACTTATTTTTAATGAGGAAAATTTACTTCTTTATAGTAGAAAGCTGTAAATTGCAATTAACTCTTAAAATTAAAATATTTAGTGTGAAATGTAAAATATTGCATTTGATTTGCTTTATTATTTATCACGAAGTAATGTAATGTTATTATCATACTAAAAAAATATTATTGTTATATTAAATAAATCAATATTATTACATATGAATATTTCATTTTAGGAGAACAATAATATTAGTGTTACATCTAAGAAAACAATGTTTGCACAATTGGAAAAAATTATAAAAAAACATTATTTATGACTATAACAAATGTAGCTATTAAAACCTAAGTTCAAGTTGCCAAAAGTTACTGTTAGTTGATTTTGAGGAAAAGTTAATTGGTTTTGAGGAATATTGTATATTATGTTTTTTAATAGACAAATCATTGAAAAGTTTCATTTCAAGATAAGGTTGATAACCATCGTGGCTTTATTTAGCTATGCATATGGATGATATCTCAATTTTATTTGACTATAGAAGTTCAAACATCTCTTCGTATGGATGGTATCTCAATTTTGTTCAGTATAGAATTTCAAACATTTCATTTTATTTGAGAATAGAAGTTCAAATCTCTCTTTTTTCAATTTTTTTTTTTTCATGTAATAGAATAAATGCTATGAACTTTGGGAGATATTAGCATTTTGACTTGGTTAATCTTTAATTATCATCAAATAAATTTTCAAAATTCATCAATTATATAAGGATGGTATAAGTAGATTATGAATGATTGATTAAACAAAGATTTGATTTTTAAAGTAGATTTTCAAAAATTTAGGTTTCTATTAAGCTATTATTACCAATAAATTAGGTTTCTCATTATGTTATTATGTTTAAATTATACATACAAATTCTTCACACAAAAATTATACTTAAACAATCAAAATTATAAATAGAACAACAAAACTAAAAACGTGTAAATATATTTAAAAAAATGGTTTGAATTAAAAATAAGAAGTTTTTCTAATTGTTTTAGGAAATATATTTTTTTTAAACAACATAAATCTGCACGAAATTATTATGTTTTGTTGTTTAAAATTCATTTTCGAATGTAGAAATGAATTCATCATGTTGAGAAACCCTTAAGTCAAATTATACAAAAAATAATCACTCTAACAACAATTTCTGACGAAATTTAAGTTTCTGGTTACACTATTATTACCAATAAACTAGGTTTCTCATTATGCTATTATATTTAAACTATACATACAAATTCTTATGTTTTGTTGTTTAAAATTCATTTTTGAATGTAAAAATAAATTTATCATACTGAAAAACTCTTAAATCAAATTATACAAAAATAATCACTCTAACAACAATTTCTAACAAAATTTTAAACAAAGATCCACCAAAATATCACCAAAACTATAAAAAAATATATTCCTAAATATATTTTCAAAAAAAATTGAATAAAAATAAACGTAGAAAACTTCCAAAGAATCCCACAAATAACTGAACGTTACGATCACAAGTCTGAAAACAAATTATGAAGAATGGTCGTTTAGCCGTCTTCACCGCCATGGTATTTGCGGCCCAGAATTTGGTGATTGCTTTGCAGCCACCTGCTTTGCTGTTCGCTCCTTCACCACTTGCTTTGGCGTTCGTTTTTCTGTCGTCGACTTTGGTTCTGTTTTGCCTTCACCCGCTGCCTTTGCTGCTGTTTTCCTCTCAATCGTTGGCTTTCCATGCACACCATTTTCTTTTCCATTTTCAGTTTCATGCACACTCTTCACATGCAAAGATTCACGTTCTGTCATCTCTCGGAGCCGAACATCTTTGGATTCGAGATCCTTCTTGACGCAATTCAGGGAAGTCTCCAATTCCCTTATTCTGCCTTGAAGAAGAGCATTTTCTTCTGTACATTTGTTCATTTCAGTGATCAAACAATTCTTTTTCTGCTCAAGGCACGTTTTTGCATCTGCATTATCCAAAAGCTCATGTCGTAAATCAAGTAGTTGATGTCGCAATTCAACAATCTGGCCCTCTTTCTTCTCTTCCATGGCTCTCGAGGATTCCAGATCCTTTTTGACAGAATCCAGACTTCTTTCCAACTCCCTTAATGTGCCCTTAACATTTACCTTTTCTTCTTCTGAAACTAATGTTCTTCTATCCATTTCACTTTGTAAGGAGTTCGTTTCCTCTTCCAGAAACATTTTTGCAGCAGCAACTGATGAGACTTGATCCTGTAGATCAGCATGTAGTGATTCGAATTCCATCCTCTGTTCTTCCTTTTCCCGCAATATTTTGACATGGGTTTCCTGCAACTGTCCAAATTTTTTGCTCAGCTCTTCAACTTGCTTGTTAAGTCTAAGATTTTCAACAATCGATTCCTCAGCTCTCTGATTTTTCTTTTCAAGCAAACACTTGGTACTGTCTTAACTCCTCTTGTAGCATTTCATTCTGTTTTTTAAGAGAAAGTTCTGTTAACTTGGACTGAATTAAATCTGAATGTTGTTGGACTCCTTCTATGGTAGGTTGAAGGAGGTTGTTAATTGCTTTTTCCAATGCTGCAATTCTGATAAGCGGGGAGATTTTGCCCGGCTGGGAGACTTTATCATAAACTCTGACTTTGCTGGACTTGGATTTTACTTTTTCTTCATCCTTATTCGCGGAAAGACTTTCTGACAGGGAAAATTTTCGCCCACCACCACTTTCAGGCATGGAAAATCTTCGGTCACCACCTCTGCCTATACCTTTTCCTTCCATCGAAAAAGGTTAACAACCTCTTAAAGAACAGAAACGAAGTGAAAAATTTGAAAGCTTTGGCAAATCCCGAGGCAATAGATAGAATAAAATTATTTGTACACCCTTCCTTCGCGACACCCTGCGTTATCTTCGAAATAACATGAATGTCATGTAAGCGATTAGAGACATTTGACCGCTCTATAAATAAATACTCGTAGCTTCAAATTTATCATTTTGGATAAAGATGGGCCGACAGCTCATAAGTCAATTCAAATGAAAACAATCTCACACCGTTTATTGTATATTTTGTTGGGTAAAATGGGCGTGCCTTCCCTATGCTCCACCCATGGCTTATCAACTCAATCTTATCCCTATCAAGGCTTCTTACATGCTCCTTGGTTTTGGTCCTCCTCTTATCATAGTATCTTAGTTACATTAATGTGGGTTTGTTGTTTTAATCATATGGTGTTATTTAAGGTTTTTTTTAACATTTTGGTTAAAAATTTATATATATATAGTTGATTTTGACTTGTGATTTTGATTTTTATTTTTTTGGAGAGATAATTCTTTATAGTGCTATGTAGTATTTAACTTTATATATAGTTTTTTGGTTGAATTTTTATTAATGGTAATTGTATATTTTTAATGCATCAATTTGAAATTTTGATCAAGTAGTTGGTTTTGAGTTTGATCCTTTTATGGTTCTCTTCCATTGCTACAACTCCACATACAACTTCATGGGTTGAATTTCTACAAATGATGCGGTTAACTTGTTGAATGCTTTGTCTTTGATTTTGGTTCAGAACCCATATCCACCCTTGAGTTTGATTCCCCTATGGTGTTTGTGCGTTTCTACAACTCCACATATAACTCGATGGGTGAATTTCAACAAATGATATAGATACCTTGTCGAATGCCTAGTCTGGGATTTTGGTTAACATGAGCCATATCCATAGGGGCTAGGTCATCCCTCCATGGTGCTCGTGAATCCTTGCAACTCCACATACATCTCCATGGGTTGAATTTCTGCCAATGATTTGGGCACCATAGTAAAAATTTCAGTTTGGGATTTTAGTTAAGAACCCATATCCCTGTTGGAAAATATTGAACAAGCAACGAATGTGTGTTGATGATGGTTGTCTTTGATGGCAACAACAGAAATGGCAGGATATGCAGAATTTGGGGATTTGGACGTAAAAGCACAGGAGGAACAACATTGAAGAAAACGCGCGCAGTAGAAGTTTACNATTCCACATACAACTCCATGGGTTGAATTTCTACAAATGATGTGGGTAGCTTGTTGAATGCTTTGTCTTTGATTTTCGTTCAGAACCCATATCCACCCTTGAGTTTGATCCCCCTATGGTGCTCGTGCGTTTCTACAACTCCACATACAACTTGATGGGTGAATTTCAACAAATGACATAGATACCTTGTTGAATGCCTAGTCTGGGATTTTGGTTAACATGAGCCATATCCATAGGGGCTAGGTCATCCCTCCATGGTGCTCGTGGATCCTTGCAACTCCACATACATCTCCATGGGTTGAATTTCTGCCAATGATGTGGGCACCATAGTAAAAACTTCAGTTTGGGATTTTAGTTAAGAACCCATATCCCTAGGTAGTTGGTCTTGCATTTGATCACCCCACAATGTTTGTGAATCGTTATAACTCCACACAGAACACCATGGATTGATTTACTATCAATGACGTGGGTACCTTGCTAAATAGTGTAGTTCAATATTTTGGTTAAGGATCCATATCCATAAGCAATTGGTCTTGAGTTTGATCACCCTCATGCTGCTTGTGCATCTCTATAACTTAACATACAACATCATTTGTTGAATGTATACCAATGATATAGGTACCGTGTTGAATGTCTCAATGGTTAATGATCCATATCCACATGCAATTGTTTGAGTTCATTCCCCCTTGCAATGCTCGTGCATCACTAAAATTCCATATACAACTCCATGGGTTGAATTTCTACCAATGACATGGATACCTTGATATCTTCTTCGATTTAGCATTTTTCCTAAGGATCCATATTAACAAGTAGTTTGTTTTGAGTTCCATCTCTCCCCTGGTGCTTGTGCATTGCTACAACTCTACATACAAATTTGTGGGTTGAATTTCGACCAATAACACCAATACTTTGTTGAATTCCTCGATCTAACTTTTTTTTATTTACCAATATCCACATGTACTTTTCATTAAGTTCAATCCAACCCATAGTGCCCATGACTAGCTATAACTCCATGAGTTGAATTTCTACAAATGATGTGAGCACCTTTATTAATGCCTTAGACTTGAATTTTGGTTAACTACCCCTATCCACAAGTAATTGGAATTGAGTTTGGGTACCTAAACGAATGTCCCAAGTTCCCGCGTTTGAGCTCTTTTTGAATGAATTCATTGCACAAGGGTTAATTGGTTCCATCACAATATCCAAAAGTACCATGGTGATTATTGTTTAGACACCTTGTGTCGTAGCTACTTTTACCTTCCCTTTCCCACCACCAATGATCAAATTTGAAGAGTTTATCATAATTTCAATTTAAAGGGGTATATCCATCCATTCCTTCCATGATGAAAAATTCCAAAAATAGTTGTCTTGAATTGACAAGTGTCAACAAGTACACACTTCATTAAAAAAAATGCTAAATAAAATCTTGCCCTTTAATTTTTTACAATGTTAAAAATGAACCAATTATGGAATATAATTGTATTTGCAATAAAAACTAACAATAAACATACTTCGTAATTTCAAATGTGGCTTTTAGATGGAAAAATCATAGAGATTGTAGCATTTAAATGTTAAATAATAAGTTATGCACTTTATTTTGATTCTCATGAAGACTTCAAATATTGAGTGTATGAATCTTGATTGTGTGTGCCCCCAAAAAATTATTTCCATAAAAATGCATCTACACTCGTTCAATTCAAAATAATTTCAAAGTATTAAAAATGACAATATAACACTTATTTTTAGTTAATAAAAAAATTATTAATACATTAAAGCACCAAAAACTACTAAATGACATGAACAAATGACACAAATAGTTCTCTATTTACCTAATAACTTAAATTCTTGTTATGGAAAACTAAGTCCTATGACTATAGGTCAGCGTCACAATAGAGCGGTACTCTAAAATACCACTCTTAGACTCAAATCAGACAGTTAATTAAAAGTAACTACTTTTCAATAACTAACTTTCAAAGGGTAGCAAAGAGAACAAACCTGGAATCCAACATTTGAAGTCGATTCCGCTCAAGAACTTTCGCTCTAGGACACTTTCACAACGATCCTTTGAAAACTCATGCAAACAAAGAGACAAGAAACTGCAAATAGGTAGTTATCTCCTAACTAACTAGACATAAGCATTTCAATTTGCATAATAGATTCAAAACAAGATATAGATCATCTCATTAAAAGCATGAATCAACAATTAGATCTAGATGAGAACGAGAAATATTTAATTATTAACAACATATAAGTTGATTATAACCTATAACCGTTGCGGCACAGTCCCAAAATCGTGCTCCAAGTTCCTCCACCCAAGGATAGAGATCAAAAGAAAAACCTCGAAATATTTGCGTTCTAACAGGTCCAAGGAAGGAAAAATATTTCTTCTTGACAAGATAGGGAGAACACAAATTCTGAAAAGAAGGGTTTTCAGAGGGAAAGGACAATCTCAGATGCAAGGGGAAAAGTGGAATTGGGGCTATAAGGAAAATGCTAGCATAAGGATGCATTTCTTTGTTTTGTTTTTCCTCCACTCCAAGGCTCTAATTTATACTACCTTTTGATAGTTGGAGTAGTTATGAACATGGTACAGGAGGCCGAGAACCTAGGGAACCCGTCAACTCCGCCTGAAATGTCGGGATTTAATATTTTTTTGAGATAATTTAACATGTACACAAGTTAATAACTAGAAAGGCACATATGTACGCGAGTGTCATTACGGAGAGTCACGTACATCAAGAAAAATGGTTTTTTTAAAGTGTTTTTTAGGAGGAAAAGGGGGATTTTGGCCCTGCAAGTAGAGAAAGGGATGTAGCTGAGGCTAATGAGTCATCATGAGCATATGTGGTGTAAAATGATGCTATAACATATGCCCCCCTAATGTGTGAGGTAAGAAGATCAACTAATGGTCGAAATGCATTATAAATTATTCATGAGATTGTGGAGGGGCCATTGGGTAGGAGTAGTTCAAGACCAATCCAAGGAAAATACTTAAAAGGTAAATTGTAAGTAAGATAGTCTCTTCTCAATTTAGGAATTCCCATGCTTGATTTTGGTGTAAGCATGGCCACCAAATCAAGTACATTGAGGATCCATGAATAATGAAAGCATAAATGATGTTCATGGCCACAAAAATTCTACACATTGGATCCATGTAATATATAGAAGAAACAATCAAGGCCATAAGAAAATACATAGTGGATCCATGAAAAAATGTAGATCATAGCCACAAATTGATACATAATGGAGCTATGTCTCAGAATCAAATAGAGGATATCTAGAACCAATGGAGTGAACAAACTGATCCTTTGCAAGTACCAATGTCGAAGAGGGTGGTACAATCAATACAAGTCAGGTAGGAGCAAAAAAGATGTGATTCTTGTACTAACTCGTCGTGGTATGAGTATACATTATGTGAATATATATGTTCAAGTAGAAAATAGTGAGACATTGTTTGATTACCAATTATTGATGTATGTTGTTAACAAATGTGAGACAAACCACTAATAATGATAATGGTCATCAAGGTACCTAGTACAATTTAACAAGTGTGAATAAAGGAGATGATGTCAAACACCTGATAGAATCTATCGAGCAGGGGGAATTTATCTATTCCCGTTTTCAATAGTGAGGGAACTTGCCACTGATCACTGCAAGCCCGAAGGTACTAAAAATGACTTTGGATCATTGGCCCAAATCATGATGTGTTGAATTCAATAGGAAGAGATCTGCTGGAAGGAAGGAATTAAGGCATCCTTCATCATCCAACATGAGGAGTAGCAGAAGGTCAAAGATTTGGAAGGACTCGGAAAAAAAGATTGAAAGGACCAAATTGAGGTATGACTCTGGTGTGTACCAGATGGAATAAAACATGAAAGAGACTCTCTAAATAGTAGCCAATGTGTCATCATGAGCATATGTGGTGTCAAATGATGTTATGACAATGCCCTACAAGTAGAAAAAGGGAATGATTATCCCTATTTAATTGATAACGTAAATGCCCTATAAGTATAAAGGGAGAATTATTGTCCCTATTTAATTGATATTTCAAAGAACCTAAGTAGTGTTATACCTCATATTTTTTGAGGTTCCACATTGTGATTTTCATCACATTGATGGAGTTTGTTGTTGGAGATGTTTGGAAGGGGGTACACACTCTCTTTCTTTGCTTCGAGATGGTACTTCTTGGTTAAGTTGTTCTAGGTTGGAGAGGGATCACTCTTCCTTGGTGGATGGTCATGGTTGATGGTCTCCTTATGGTTGTGGATGATACTTGCATGGTTTTGGATGAATCTATTGACACGTGTATGCTTGACATTTCATGTTTCATCTTATTCTTGGAGCATTTCAGTGACTTTGTATGATGATGTTATGATGTTGTCTTATCACTAGGATGGGGTGTTCTGCATGGTCCTCTTATGTTAGATGTGTGATGGGGAGCATACTTGATTATTGGATGGAGTTATAACTATATAATGTTCCCTTCTCTTATGATGTTAATGCGGTGGAATGATACTTGTTGCCTTGGTGTTATTTTTCTAGGTGATATAACATTGTGATATTATACATCACCCAAAGGGAATGTATTTGATGATGTTAGTGCTTTTGTTGGTGTACTTTTTCCTAATTTTGAGTTAGAAGGGGTGGGGGGTTACTGCATTTTCCCTTGATGATCTATTATTTTCCTAAGGTTGGATGATGTATACGATATGTTATTCCATTGATTGTGGTGTTCCCAAGGTTAAAGCGTAGGTGGAGGTTTTATTTTTTTGTAATCATGGTGGGGTTTTGCTAGGGAGATATGAATTTTATTTACAAGGTATAACACATTTATGGAGTGCAATCCCTCATTGGAACACATGTTCATGGTGATTTAATAATCTAGTGATTATTTGGATGTAGACTATGGTTATACTAGAACATTATCGTTTGTGCACACATGTTGAGGATGATTTAATCATTCTAGTGGTTACTTGACTCTATTGGTGAAGCACCCTACTTCATTTAGCACCCTTTCACACTTTGAGTGGTTTATTTGGAGAAGGATTAGGGTTCTTTATTGAGTGATTTTCCAAGGAATGCATGCATTATATTACTATTTTGGGAGAAGATGGAACACTTCTCTAGGGTGCACTTCTCTTTTGCACATTTTTATAGATAAATTATCCTATGGTTATAGGTTAAATCCACAATAGAGCAAGGAAATTTAAATAGTGAACTCAATCCCATAATTCTAATCAATAGATCTTATAACTAACTTGGCTAACTAACTATTAGTAAGGAAGAGGGAAGAATACCAGGTTCCCTATGTTCGATGAAAATCCCATGGTTGAAACCTTTCCCTCCTACATTCCTTCCCAACAATCCCTTTGATCACCTGAAAATAATCATGTTGAAAACTACAAAGGGGTAGTTATGATAATTAACTCTCATAAAAATGATTGAAAGTAAAACAATTAGTGTTCTAATAATTTGAATACTTAAACATAAACATCATGCATCAAAACACAAATAATTGATGGGAAAGAGGTCTCTTTAGTAATGAACAACAAGAAAAAGGTAGTTACCACCTTTATCTACTCTGAAACTACTCCAAAATTGGACTCTAGGTCCATCCACCCAGGAAACTAGCCATAGATATTACTTTCGAGTCAAATTCTCATGCAATTCCAAAGAAGATGAATGGATTCTTATTGAAAAGATATGTGGTGCAAGGAAGGATGGAAACAAGACTTTATAGGTCTGAGGGAATAAATCAACAACAAGGGAAAATGGGCTTGCAGATGCGGCAAGAAAATTCCAGCATTATTATGCTTCAAGTATGATTCTTTATCTCCTCTAGCCTTAGGCTCATTTTATACCCACTCCAAGTGGTTGAAGTGGTTATAAACAATTGTATATAGGAAATAGAGGATCATGAACCAAGGGAACCCTTAAACCCCGCCCAAAAATACACAAATTATGATTTGTTTGAGCCAAATAAAGGTGTACACACCCTGCATGGGTGCCAAACTATGAAAAAGGTTCTAACTAGGGAACTCATGAGTGGTAGGCTATAACAAGTGAATTACAACACTTCTAAACAATAAACGAGATTTTATGTTGCAGGTCCATCCACCCAGGAAACTAGCCATAGATATTACTTTCGAGTCAAATTCTCATGCAATTCCAAAGAAGATGAATGGATTCTTATTGAAAAGATATGTGGTGCAAGGAAGGATGGAAACAAGACTTTATAGGTCTGAGGGAATAAATCAACAACAAGGGAAAATGGGCTTGCAGATGCGGCAAGAAAATTCCAGCATTATTATGCTTCAAGTATGATTCTTTATCTCCTCTAGCCTTAGGCTCATTTTATACCCACTCCAAGTGGTTGAAGTGGTTATAAACAATTGTATATAGGAAATAGAGGATCATGAACCAAGGGAACCCTTAAACCCCGCCCAAAAATACACAAATTATGATTTGTTTGAGCCAAATAAAGGTGTACACACCCTGCATGGGTGCCAAACTATGAAAAAGGTTCTAACTAGGGAACTCATGAGTGGTAGGCTATAACAAGTGAATTACAACACTTCTAAACAATAAACGAGATTTTATGTTGCAACTCAGGGGGATCGGTCTTAAGGAAAAATGAACCAGGAAACAAATAATGAAAAAATGCAAGGAGGGAAAAATATAACCTATATGCCTATTTTGAGATCATTACCTCTCAGAACAAATCGACATGATTAAAAGGTACCAAAGAGAAATGTCTTCAAAGTCCTGTATATATTGTAAGTTTTAAACCTGTGAAGTAAAGCAATTCATATAGATTCTTAAGAAAAACATAAATTAATCAATGGCTCGTACATATAGTACATAGAGATTTATACCGAAAACCCTTAACTGGGAGAAAACCTTTCAACGCTTCAATGTATTAATTTCACCATTCACCATACAATATATATACAATGTTTTTAGGTATTCCATAGATACAAAAACCATAATCCCTTATTCCGAGATTAATTTAGAAAACCGCTAAAATAGAAAAATCCGTAAAAATAGAAAAAACACCGAAAAAACAAATTTGGGGTGCTACCCCGAACGTTGCGCATAACCAGGGAGTCCATACCTAGCCCCCCTGGGACCCCCCTAGGAATCGCCTGGCACACATGACACAAATTTCACTGCTAGAGGGATCATCAGACGTAGTTGTCGAATCAGACGCCCCCCC
>JASDQU010013085.1:190528-223854 GCA_032191745.1 Picea mariana | reverse complement strand
CTCATGCAAAGAATATAACACATACCCAACACCCTGGAGAGGTAATCTTCCATAAAGGTTGTGTTCTGTCCGACCCTTATCTGACTCAAGATACAAGAAGAATAACCCCTACAAGTAACCTATGAGAAACCTAAGTCAAGCAACTAATTAACCACTGTATAACCGATGCACATGCGAACAATTGTAAGTCTGGATTACCGTATGGGCAGGGTAGCAAAGACTGAAACCTTGAAAGTACCACCTCTCATAGAGGTATGGATACTAGTAAGATCCCCAAATACGAATAAATCCACAGAAATATCTCTGACGCTAGGTGAGTATCCAGGGGTTATCCCTTTAACAAAATTCATGCGACCTCATGCTTAACTCCGGTGTAAGCGGAGCCTCCTCATATTACCAATTATACAATGGATTTCTCAACTCCTTGTCTCAGACACATATTCTGATTTAATTGCCTTGGAGAAGTTTACTCACAAAATCCTATTCCAAGGCACTAAATCCTAGGCTAGTTTGTGAACCCTCAACAACAAAATCGTTACTAATCAATTTTAGTTTAAAGTGTAAATTTTATTGGCCGTGATTAGTGAAAAAGGTATGGAAATGAAACTCATGGTGTTATGACTCTGCATAAAAATAAAAATAGATATAATGCAAAGCCTAACTTTAACTTTTTAGCGAATGATATGCTAAATAAAAATAGTGCAATCTTCAATTTTAACTCTGCAACTCAGAAGTAGAATGCAATCTTTCGCTAAATGTGCTAAGAAAATGATAAAGGTTCCAAGACAAAAATACCAACCAATGCAAAATACCTATTTTGTATTTTCAATGTATTAAAAAGAAAATGCATGGATTGATAAGTGACTTGATATATAACTTCTATTGTGTATAAAAGAAATCACTTGAGAAGAATACCAAGCAGCTAAGAAGACAACCCAACTACCAAGGACAAATCAAAAACGGAAAACAAAGAGAAAGACGCCGCCCAAAAATTCAACTCCAAACAGGAATCCTGTCATCCCAGATAATCTCAACAGAGCCACAGAGACCTAAGAAGGCTCAATGATCCTCAAAACCTACCCAACAGTCACTAAACCAACTAAGCAAGCAAGGGGAAGTGGTATACATGACTGTTCAAGAGAAAAGGGCATATATACGCTTCTTGCAGTGGGACAACAAGCGTGTATACGCAGCTGTCAGGGAAAAAAGGGCGTATATATTTTAAAACAAGGTTAGGCAAGGGTAAAAGGCTGAAAAACTCAGACCCAGAGTGAACAGACTCTGTCTAACTGTGATATGACAAGAAACACAAAGGAAAAAGAGCAATGTAAGAAGAAAAAATACTTGAACCCTTAGAAGGAAGATCTATCCCCAGTGGAGTCGCCAATTCTATTACAAGGGAAAAACTCTCTATGGCCAAGGGTAAACCACAAAAGATAGGTATGACTACAGAAATCAACTCAATTCCAACATGTGCTATATAAACTAATGTGCAATACGAGGAAGAATCCTACCTCGATCGAATCATTTGATGGCATTCCATCATTGAGCACTTTGACCCAAAGCTTTACACCTGCAAGAAGTTCTCAATGAACAAGCGATGCAAGTATATAGTGACAATATATAAAATGAGTTAGCACATCAGATAGTACAATCCATTAATAAACATTACAAACATTCCCATGGATAATAATCATATATTTTCAAGATATGGATAGGACGGGAAATGAGTATTTCTATTAATAATTGATCAACATAAGTATCAACATTACAGACTTCCGTGTCGGCATGGTTCAAAACCAAGAAACCAAGTTCCTTCCAACTGGGTCTCCACCACTTCAATCCTCCACCAAAAGCAAGCTCATAGCAAAGAGGTAATGAGGTCCTCTCGACAATAAGGAAAGAGCTTGGGGGATGAACACTGTGTTCAGACTTGAGGGACAAAGGGATGCAGACTCAATATGAAGTAATTTCTCCAGAGTAACTTTTCTCTCAAATTTGAATGCTTTCTCCTCCTTTTCCATAACTCGGAATTGTTCTCTTATAGGCTCCAGAATGCAACTGAAGGGCTGAGTCGAAATGTTTCCAGTATATGGAAGGCCAAAGATCATAGATCTTCTGTTGTGACATGGAAACCCAACCTCATTTTGTATTTTCTGGCACAAATCCTAATATACGCGAGTTGTAGTGGAGCAACAAGCGTATACGCATCTTGCAAAGCAGTTAGGGAGCGTATATGTGGAAAAATATATATTTTTGGCTCTGGATTTATCAAAAAGGGGTTGATAAGTATACATATGGAAATGGAAAAAGGCCCTCTATGCAAGATAGCAATGGTGAGGCAAATATTGCTATAACAAATATACTTAGTCTTGGAATGATAAGTTGGGTTCTTTGCCAAAAATATTGAACTTTGACTGTCGCAACTTATCTTCATATCTTTTTGCTCAAGCATGATTCCTAAACATAGTTGTTGCATCCATATTTCTTCTTTGCTTCCATGATTGGCTACCATATATTTAGCTTATGTTGTTGACAAGTCTACAACCGCTTATCGCTTACTTATCCAGTCGATTTCTTCACCTAACTTCTTGAACACATATTCATTGGTTTACCTTTGTCGATCTGGATCTCCAACCCAGTCGACGTCGACAAAGACATGTACATTTAATTCACTATCACCTCCAAGTTTTCCTTGGTAGCATATAGAATAGTCTTTTGGGCCACATAAATACCTGAATACTCTCTTGTCAGTTTTTCAATGCTCCTTTCCAGGTGTCAACATGTATCTTCTCAAAACTCCCACTACATGGGAAATGTTTGGTCAAGTGCATACCATCGCATACATTATACTTCCAGAAACACTTGCATATTGAACATGTTCCATGTTCTCTATTCCTTCTTGTGTCTTTGAAAATTTCTTGACAATTATCCTTGCTCCCATAGAAATTGGCACCTTCACAGGTTTGCAATCCTGCATGTTGAAACGTTTCAAAACTATTTCAATATACTTCTTTTGGTTCAACTAGATATTTCTATCTACTCGATCTCTCTTAATCTCCATTCCCATAATGAAGTTCCCTACACCAAGATCCTTCATGTCGAACTTGGAGGATAGCTTCTTCTTCACCTCCTTTATTGTGTTCATGTTGTTTCCAATCAACAACATGTCATCAACATGAAATTCTACATATATGAAATCCCCACCTTCTTCTTTGGAATATATGCAGTGATTAGTTTGTCTTCTCACAAATCCCAAACTAAGGATGTATGTGTCGAAATTTTTGTACCACATCCTTGGTTATTTTTTTAGACCGTAAATGAATCTTTTCAACTCACACACCAAATACTTATTTCCTCTTACTACAAATCCTTTAGGCTATTTCATGTAGATTTCTTCTTCTAGGTCCCCATGTAGGAACATTGTCTTCACATCCATATGTTCTATTTCCATATCAAATGTTGCAACTAGAGACATCGGTACTCTAATGGAAGTTAATTTGGCAACAAGGGAAAAAATCTCACCGAATTCAACTCCTTCGACTTGGGAATATCCTTTCGCTACCAGCCAAGCTTTGAATTTCTCTACTCGACCTGCAATGTCCATATTTTTACTGAATACCCACTTACTACCAATGGGATTTATTCCACTAGGTAGTTCAAATAAATCACATGTATCATTCTTATGCAAGGATTCCATCTCTTAGACCATGGCATCCTTTCAAAGTTTACCCTCTGCTGAGTCTACTACCTCCATGACTGACTTGGGCTCTTTGTTGGTGGCAATTATCACAAATACAGAATAGAATTTGAGATGACTATACCTTTTTACTAGTTTTCTTACTCGTTCTCACCTTCTTAAAGCCGAGGTTGGTTGTTCCACCTCTTCATCTGAATCATCTTTATCATTCCTTAGCTCAAAATGCACCTTTTCTAGATCATTCTCTATTTGAACCATTAATTCAGACTCATACTCCCTTCTAACTTCTCTGAAGACCACATATCGACTTTACATTGTTTTCCTTGATTTTGGATCCCAAATCTTATATCCTTTCATTCCTTATTTGTATCCAATTAAAATACACTTGATTTCCTTCTTGTCTAGCTTGCTCCTCTTTTGCTTGGGAACATGTACAAATGCATCACAGACAAATACTTTGAGATGTGAAACTAAAATATTCTTACCATACCATACCTCATGAGGAGTCAGGTCGACTACCATACCTTCTCACATTTATTACATCTAACTACCATAGTGATCCTTTATTAATATAGTGGACCTAGTCCACCTTACATTGAATGATCACATTCTCATATATTAAATCACTTTCACTAATAATACATAACCACATTCCCATTGGGTACCTCCCTAGGTATACAACATTCCATCCCCCTTCACATGTTTAATCCTCAAAATATGAGAAGAAACCATAGAATATGACTGGCTAAGCTATGTAGTCAACTGGTACCAAGTACGACCATCCATCCTTCCCAATGGAAGTCGAACATGATGTCCATCTATTTCCTTGCCACCCTGATCTTTCTCTACATCATGTCGGAGTTTCCATGGGATTGTTTCTGTATCCTAAGATCTTCCCGTAGTTTTGGTAGTCCTCCATGCACCTCTTGATCAATTTCATGTCTGATGCCCTTCTGGTGCATAAATGTGTTGATGCACATGCCCTTTCCTTGATGACTGTTGTGTCTCTATATGATGTGGATGGCGATATACAACAACTGTAGCAATCTGTTCTTTTTTCTTCAAATTTGCAACACTTTGTGCCTTTGAGTCAATGACCTCCTTATATTATTGATTATTCTCTTCTTGTAGTTTTGCTTCATCTCCTTCTGTAGACTCTGCCTCTAATTCAACTTCATACTCAACAATAACTTCTTTGCTAGCTTCCATGGGCCCATATTTCTTACTAAGAGACACATTCTGCAATGTAATTTTATTTTTATTTTACCAAATATTTAGAAACTTCTTTTGCACATTAATATTAGTGGTATCCACTGATTCTATCCAAGGATATTCCCAAAAAATCTCTTCATCACCCATATCTAGAGCCTCAAAATCTGAATGCAACACATATTTATCCATATTGAGCTTCAAATCTTTAAAAAGTTTAACATTTTCACCTGCAACCTATGTGCTTTGAATATTCTTTGCCAGGACTTGCAATCTATTAACCAATTGAATATAGATTAAAAAAAAATTGCAACTAGGGTTAGTAGAAACAATGACATTTTCTTTATGAATACAACCATGAACTTGTAATGAATATTTTCCACATGAAAATAAACTCTTGGTGATGTATTTATCCTTACTCTTTGTATGATACCACTTGTCTAAAAGTAATTTTTCAAGTGCTTCATCAGAAAGTGACATCCACTCAGAATGGTGAAATGATTTCCACCATATGAGAGCATCACCTTTGAAACCCCAATCTACAAAATATTTCCACTTCTCTTTTCATAATGACTTGTGAGATTGTATAAATTATTCAATACTAGGGCCATCATCTCTTCCAATTAAAAATATCATGCTTGGAATACATATTCAACAAAAACTAGGGTGTTGAAATAACTTACTGCATAAAATCACAACTTTTTCTAGAAAAAACCCTGAAAACCTGTTGAATTTAAAATGATGATAACTTTACTTCCCAGACTCCGTTTAGGCTATTTTTTTTTTTTAAATTGGGTATTTTTCTGAGAGGAATTCAAATACCAAATTTTTTTCCCAAATTCAGCTCATAAAGCTTTAGATCTGAACCTGAAGTGCACCGCCCTCTTTTTCTTCCCTAAAAAAATCTGGAAAAAGAGAAAAAATTCTTCCCTTCTTTGGCCAAGGAAATTTCTTTGATACCAATTGTTAAGTACCTGAATAGATCTAGATATAAATCTCAAAATAACCAAGAATATCAATAAGAATAATCCAAAGAATTCACCAAATACTGAACAAAAGAAATATAGAAAACCCTTAGGTAGGGTAACACCATATATTAATTCTTAAGGAAGGATAACACTCCTCAAGAAATGTTTGATACATTCACAATATTCTTCACTATGCTTCATTACATTTCTTACACTTCTTTATATAGCTCTCCTTGTCTCCTAGGAACCTTCTAGAGAGCCTTCTCACATTTATTACATCTAAATGCCATAGTAAGCCTTTATTAATATAGTGGACCTAATCCACCTTACATTGAATGACCACATTATCATATATTAAATCACTTCCACTAATAATACATAACCACATTCCCATTGGGTACCTTCCTAGGCACCCCATATTACCTCCCTAGGTATACTACACTACTCCTCCCATCCTCCAGTATCAGTTGAAATATTCCTCATTCATCAATTTTGGTTTTCAAGTCATCCCCCAAGAACAAATCTCTTCCTTCATATCATTCATATTTTGTAGAACCATTCTCTATGTGGTGTCATACGATATAATTCTCTTGATTTGATCAAACCAACAACTTGATCTGACTGTGTACTAGTCAATGCCAGGTACACATTGCCTCCTTTATTTGGAGTCATCTTTCTATTAGTCAACTACTTCTCATCAGATCTTGTATTGACTTCTATTTCCTTCGACTTGCAGTCCCTTTTTAATGCCCAACTTTACCGCATTTCCAACATCTTCTCATTGGCTCAACATGAGGTTTGTATCTACCCTTTGAATTAGAATTTCTATCGGAGAGTTTTCCTTTATCTTTTTCAATCGATCGACCTCTCACCACTAATGTTTCTTTGGTTGATCCTTCCATGTTCTTCATTCTCATTTATTCTGATAGTAAAGATGAGACCATGTCTTTTAGTGCTAATGTGGTTGAATTAGTCCCTATAGCCACAACTAAGCTATCCCAGGAGTCGAGAAAATAACATAATAGGCTAATACATTTCTCCTCCTCAATGATTTTAATATACATAGAAGATAACTCACTTATTATGCTATTAAATAAATTTAAATGCTCAATCAGCAAACTATCCTCACTCCTACTCAGAAGATACAATTTATTTCTAAGGAATAACTTATTTACCAGGGGTTTCAATTAGTACAAGCTTCCCAACTTGTCCAATGGTTTCTTGGCTAAATCTTCACATGATACATTTAACAAATATTAATCTACAAGACAAAGTTGAATCATACTCCTTTCCCTTTTCTCAATTTCTCCCCATTCTTCCCTTGGCATACCTGTCGAAATGGTACCTGGACATATTGTTCCCCATTGTTCTCAATCTACAAGAAGATATTAAATTTTAATCTTCCAAAGATCAAAATTTTGGCCATTTAATTTTTCTATCTCTATTCTCTGTTGGAGATACTTCACACACACCTAGGATTTATTTTTCCTAAGGTTTTCCCTATGTTTATTATTCATTATCCGGTCTCTTTTTTATAACCCTAATTTGCACCATACATGCTTACCTGACATCAGGCCATCTCAGATTCCTTCTTTGCCAAAACACTATGAACAACTCTTCTAAAAACTCCATTTTTAAAATTCCATGCTAGCTGACCCACTACAGCCCACGTGGATCTACAGTGCCCATGCTAGCTGGCCCACTACAGCCCGCATGGACCTTTAGAAGCACGAAAAAAAGGAAAGTTACCGATGGAACACACAGATTTGGGTGAGTTAAATAAATCTTCCGGCCATGCATGGCCAAGGGTTCACCCAAATACCTAGCTTCTTCTAGCCTATAAAAGAAGGGTTAGGGGTCTTATTTGGAAGAGGATAAATAGAGTAAAGAAACTCTGCCCAATTGCATATTCCCATTGTCCCAACCCTTTAGCCATCCTTATGCAAGAAGAGATACAAAGCAATGAAGTTGGAGGACATTTGAAGAGGAGCCCAGGATCAGGATTCATAGAGCAGTGGCCGGTCTCGACATTGTAAGTTGATTTATTAAAGTTAATAATAAAGAAATGCCTTTCCTGTCCCACTATATGAGTTCTTCATAGTTCAGTAAATATATGTTTGAATCTCGAACCCATTAGTCTATAGGTAAAATGAATGTGTAGTTTGTTGCTTGTTTTGTATGCAGGTTAATCTTGAGAGGATAGCTACCAACAAGTGATCAAGCGTGAAGGGGGATTGACATCGAACATCCAGAACAAGGTATGTTGGTCTAACCATGTATTTGCTGAAAAGGAATGGGGTTTAAGTTTGCGGACGAAGGTAGAAAGTAGATTTCTTTTGGTCATATATGGATGCATAAGATAACCCTATTTGCTAGACCATAATGGGATTTCCCTCACAACAGAATTGGCGACCATACTGGGGAAGTCTCTAGGGTTCCTGGAATTTTATTTTTTGGGCAGTTTAATAGACTGGTTTTCTTACCTTTTTTTTAGTTTCTGCAAAGTCTAAGCTAGCAGAGAGTCTAGTTTCCCATACCAGCTGTCTTTGTTATTTGCTTGACTGTGTTTTTTCGAGGCCCACAGAGGTACACGTGACCTGTATAAGGTTTGCACGCATGTACCTACGCCCTACTCTCTTACAAACTACGTGTAAACACTAGCTGAAGAAGTAGCAGTAATGTGTAGAGTCCAAAAATTTTTTGAGGCAGTCATCCTCTTCCCTATCAGAATCAGACATTCTCAAGGGTTTTCTGGAATTCTTTCTAATTCTTGGTTGTTAGCAGTCTTGTCTCGGATTGGCTTGTTTTACAAATTTTTTCCTTACATTGTTTGCTTTTTCTGTTAAAGAGAGTGTCCAAGCCTTCAAGAGATCCTAGTTATTATATCAGTGGTCTCTTCTTGGTTTGGATTGTCTGTTGTTATTTTTTTTCAGAGTTTTAGAGATACACGTGGCCTGTAGAAGGTCAGACCACGTGTACACGCCCTCTGACTCTATACAGCTCGTGTTCACACGCTTGCTATTGGATTATCAGTAGCGTGCTTGTGCAGGATAGTTTTTGTTGAGGGTAAGGAAATCATCCTTTCCCTTGATGAGAGTTATACCTCTTGGGTTTTTGAATCTCTGTCTTAGCAGTCAGTAGCTTAGGATTAATCTTAGTGTGAGCTTGCTTTTTCTGATTTAAAAGTTGTCATAAAAAAGAATTTTTTAGGGTTTTTAGACAAGTGTGAGAGTCATTTTTTAAGTTGCTAGTGTGTGATTTCTTGAAGTGATTCTTTACGATCTGCGATTAGGCCATAATTGTTTTTCTTGGTTTTTACTTGTTGGTATTTTTCCTTTTTTCTTTATCAGCATTTAAATAAAAAAAATCTCTTTCATTTTCTTGTTTGGTTGAAGAGTGTGATTCTGCATTATTAACCAGGGAAAAGTCTTTTATTTCATAAGTTCTTTACAGTTTAATGAGATCATAAGTAGCTTGTATTCGAGTGAAATTCCTTTTAAGTTTGTTGATTCAAAAGATCTTAGAAAAATAAAAATAAAATATTTTTTTTTTGAAAAGTTGTTGAAAATTTGCGTTAAGTGAAAGTTTTTGTTTCCATCTTTCTATTCATTTTTACTTTCGTCTTTTACACATCATTAGTTTCACTTCATACCCGTTGAAATAAGAAAATCCATAAAATTAAAGATAAATTTAAAATTTATTAGACTTTTGTGTTTGTAGGGTTAACCAACTAGTTCAGGATTAGGGCCTTGGATTAGGCTGGAGAGGAAACTCTTCAAGGCCATTAAAATCAAACATTGTAGTATAAGTTAGAGAGTGTCTAAGTCTAGTACCATGAAAGTTATCTAGGACCCCCCTCTAACACAGAGGATAAATATGAGGTCGCGTGCAGAAAGGTAGCGGAGATAACCCCTCCAAAGTTGGACCAATCGTAGTGGAGAACACATATAGAGGGCTTGTCTTGGGATTTTGTCGATTACATTTGCCACGAGGCTTCGTGGGTCTCGAACCCATTTGAGGTCCTCAGTTGTCTTCTAGACCAATTTCTTTCGATACCCTTGACAGGTTTCGGTCTCGATACCCTGCTCATTGTGGTCTACCCGACTTTCGACTGTACCCACCTGGTGACTGTTCACGCACTGGAAACCTAGTTGCCTATCTTTTTTAGGGACATACACAGGTGATTGCGGAGGTATACCATGGTACCTAGGACAGACATTGGGTCATGCTTTGCAGAGTGTATCCATATGGTGATTCCATTTTCAAGTTGCACTTGCACCAATAAGTTGCTCTAGTGTTGGTTGTTGTGATTATTCTTCCAATTAATTTAGTGTTTTCCTGTCTTATCTTGTAGGGACTTTTTTTGTGTGTATTACTTTTGAACGTTTAGACTACCCTAGAGTTTCTTTGATCTTCTCACACAGTGGAGGATCACGAGCTCCACCATTCACAAAGGCTTCTTGGCCTGTCGCCGGTTACACTGGAGCCACCCCCGCCACCACTAAGGCAAAAGCTAGACCAACAAGGGTCTTTTGAAGTGACCAGGTCACAAGAAATTGTGCCCGACCAACAACTAGAGGAATCGACCGTTTTAGACCTTGGAGCGCAAGCTTTTGGTCTGGTTGAAACCTCCACCACTAATCTTTCGGCACCCACCATCTTACCGATTCATCCTTACGAGTGCCAGACAGTGTCGCACACAACAATGGAAACAAATGTTGTTACTTCTGGGAATTCTTCAATTCCCACTACAGTTGTCACCACAGGAGAATTTCCAACTCCTAACCCACCGTCACAGGTCCGAGCCACCATGGTCTTGACCACCACTACATCACACAGTGGTTCAATCCCGTATTTAGCGGCAGCCACAACCCCTTTCACACCAAGTGCGACGGGCCCTTTGTTCTCATACGGGATGCCTAGTTCGAGTACAAGTCCTATACTTTCCTACTCCACTTTACATACTTTAGGTCTGTGTGCAGGGAGCTCTAGCGCTCCTCTACAAGGTCACATGGAGGGCACTATTGCTCCTTTTAATGCTTTCCCTTATGTAGGAGGTCATATACCTCCTTCGTCCCCTTCACTCAGTGACTCGCATCAACAATCCATTGGGCAACCTACACACCATAGTTTATTTAGAGCAGGGAGTCAAGGAACACCTTCGCATAGTATGCCGGTAGGTTCGACACTGTTTTCTTTGATAGGAACATTTGGTAACAACACCTTCTCGTCAGCCTCCTTCCCGACTGGGGGCAATCCCAGTTTTGGACAACGTATTCCTATGCAAGGTACTATTCCTACACAGGGGGCAAACCTAGGAACTTCTTTCACATCAGGGCCTTGGAATTCTTGGCAGGGATCCATTCCCTCATCCGGAATGCCGATTTGGGGTAATTCTTCCCACAATCAATGGAACCTCGGACAAACTACTATGCTTATCCCCACGGGACTGACATGGGGCAACCCTTCCCAAAGTCCTTTGAATGTAATGCATGCCCAACCATCTATGTCCTATTTTGGAAATCAGCCAATGATGTCTCCACATACGCAAAATCCATATGCTGGCCAAGGCCATGGTTTCTACCAGAATCTGGGCCAGCAGCCGAACTTTTCCTGGCAACTTGGTGCCAGTCAAACTCTAGGCCCCTTTTTCCCAGGTTATCACCAACAACCCAAACTACCCTTCCTGGCGACTTTGCACTTGCCAGATTTGACAAGGTTGTTGAATGGCCCTATCTGTCACGATCCGCATTGGCCTCCTATGCAGACGAAGTTTCCTTCAGACATCCCAAAGTTTGAAGCCAAGCCTGACGAAGATCCAGGAGATCATGTGACTACCTTCCATCTTTGGTGGTTATCTAACTCGTTAAAATATGACTCCGTACAATTGCAATTGTTTCAACGTACTCTCATTGGGAGTGTCGTGAAATGGTACATTGAGCTCGATCGCTCAAGATAATCTTCCTTCAGTGAACTGGCGATGGATTTCCTAAACCATTTCTAGTTACCTGTGAGATATGATGCTGGTACAGAGCTGCTTGCCAATTTTGAATAGACAACAGCAGACCATATCTATGATCACATTCGAGAATGGAGACATCGGAAGAGTTTAATTAAGGTGCCAGTCCCACCAGCATTCATACTTGAGTGGTTCCTTAAGTCTTTGGTCCTACAGTTATCTAAAGACGTCGCGAGTATTCTCCAAAGAAGATGCCATCATGAGAGCTCAACAATTTGAGCTCATCTATTCTCAGTCCGGTTTATTATACAACATATTGCCAGATGCGCCATGCTCAATACTTGATAAAACTAGACAGAGAGTTGGACCACATGCCGATGGTATTGTTAGTTCAGCACAAAAAAAGCCCATTACGCAATTGACGAAGCAGTTGCAACAGTTATCTATACAACACACAGCAGCTAGCCAAACTACTACTTTGCCTGCCCCCCCTACCAAAATGTTGGAGGTACACACAGTGCAATCGGCTAACCCAAAGGCCACCGAACAACTCGAAGGAAAGAAAAAACAACGAAATAAGGGTAAGGGGGATAAAAAACCTACTGATAATGTTGGCGTGGACAACACTGAGAAACGGAAGGCGAGGTATCCATGCAACTTGTGTGTGGAAGACCACCCGACCCATCTATGTCCTCGGCTTGCAAAAGCCCAAAAGTTTGTGATGTAGCAACAGCCTGTTGTGTTGACCAATCCATTTCAACATGGGAAAAATCTAACCCAAGCCTCTGCAAGCATGGAAGGGGGCATCCAAGAACCCTCTCCATCTTCGAACAACCCCGCATCTGCGAACGTCTATATGGTGAGGGGTGATGCTTTTATATTGACTAGAGCACATGACTATAGTAAACCAAGCACTTCTAAGAAGGGTACAGATTGAGAAGACGTTGGGTGAAACAATGACATGCATTCCCAAAGGTGCATTTAAAAAAGCTTCTCATAACCCAAACACAAGGGTCGCCTAGAACTACTCTGTGGTGGAAGATTTATCACAAACCCCTTATGCGATGTCTGCTTTGGAGATCCTCCAAAGCTTCCCTTCCCAGAGGAAAGCCTTGTTAACCGCTTTAGGATCTACCGAGACTTGCAATTCGGGTACAATCATGGTGGATACAACTGACTTAAAACCTCATCTGCCTTACCATGTAGCATTTCAGATAGTAGTGGCTTATCCCATGAAACCTTTTACTTGGAATATCTTCCGCACGGTGGTTGATGAGGGTGCCTCAATATGCATTATGTTGTTGGCATGTTGGAAGGCCGATGGCCAACCCATTTTGTCTCCGTCACCTACTCTCCTCACCGCTTTCGATGGTCGTTTGTTCCGACCACATGGTATCATTCCTTCTTTCCCCATGCAGTTAGGAGGGAAGATCGTGTGTTTCGAAGTAGAGGTAGTCGATGCTCCCCTCGACTATAACCTCTTGTTAGGAAGGAGTTGGACTTATTCCATGCAAGATGTGGTTGCTACAGTTGTCTGGGTCTTGTTGTTTCCACATGAGGGCCGGATAGTGACCATCAATAAATTGTCCTTCTCCAGACCTGACCCTGCATTGGGGGCATCCATGGTCCTGATGATTGATAATCCTCAACCCAGTGTCGTCAACGTAGGGGTTGGTTTGTTCCCATCTTTGATGGGTACCTTCGATTACCCGCCCCCTTAAGGTTATATCAAGTTTATATCTAGTCACCATAAGGTTGATATTTTTCAAGTTTCATTGTTCCGCATGAATTACTTCAACGATCTGTGGATACTTCCTTCCCCATCGGCCACAATGGATGGGACAGGGCAACCGGGCATGTCCATGCCCTTGTCCGCAGCTGAAGTAGCGTACTCTTTAGTCCAACAAGATTTAGCTAGCACTGATCCAACTCCTGCACAAGAGTTGGATCCACATCTAGAGCCTATTTGGGCTCAGGGTTCTCTCGCTGGCACCGATTCGTTAGACTTGGTCTTGCCCTCTAACAAAGCAATGACTAGTCCAGACAAACCCTGGGAAGATCTTCATCATAGATCATACTTCCTCCCAGAGTTAAGCTGAATTGAAGCAGGACAATTCACCGTGACTATGACGGGAGATCGTTCTTGTCCTATTAATCCCTTAGCTACACATGAGGTTTATGTTGAGGGTAATATGGAAACTATTGCTGAAACCTTACCGATCAATATCTCCCGAAACCTTGGCGTCGTGGAGAATGTCTTCGTCGGAGCTGACTGCTCCCCCTAAGAGATTCAAATCTACACAGATCTTTTTAAATAATTTCGTGACGTTTTTTCCAGGCATTGATCCAAAAATAGTTGAACATGAAATCAAAACGTATCCATATGCCAAGCCTGTTTGGTAGAAACTTCATTCAGTTAACCCCAAGAAAGTAGCAGCCATTAAGGTTGAGGTTGAGAAATTGCTAAAAGCTAGTTTTATCTATCCTATTCATTTGACCCAATGGGTGTCAAACCCCATGTCAGTCAATAAAAAACAAGGCACAATTTGTGTATGTACAAACTTCCGTGATTTGAATAAGGCCTGTCCCAAAGAAAATTTTCCTACACCTTTCATTGACCAGATCATTGATGATTGTGCGGGTTGCGAAGCCTTTTCTTTCATGGATGGTTTTTAGGGATATAATCAAATACAAATCAAACCCGAAGACCAACACAAAACGACATTCATCTATCCATGGGGTAGATTCACGTATCGTAAGATGCCTTTTGGTCTCAAAAATGCTGGAGCCACCTTTCAGTGGGCCATGTATTTTTCTTTCCATGACCTCAAGCATATAGTCGAGGCCTATTTAGATGATTTAGCATATTGATCTCGTAAGAGAATGGATCATCCCATACACCCCTGACTTATCTTCGAACGTTGTCGCTACTTTCAGATTCACTTGAATCCAAACAAGTGCAGCTTCTGCGTAACATCAGGATGATTGTTAGGTTTCATAGTGTCAACAACAGGGATCATGGTCAATCCTCTCATGGTTGAGGCAATAATTCAGTTTCCCTCCCCATGCACAATCCTTCAACTTCGGAGTCTACAGGGCAAGGTGGATTTTCTAAGATGCTTTATCGCTAACTACGCCGAGATCAACAAGGGCTTCATGCGCTTACTTAAAAAAGATGTTCCTTTTTATTGGGACGATGCCGCTCAATGCTCTTTTGCCGCATTGAAACATGTACTCACAACTGCCCCTCTGCTTCGGCCACCTAAATATAGTAGGGATTTCCTATTATATCTGGTTGTAGCAGAATCAACCATTGGCATGGTCTTAGTTCAGGGAGATGACTTGTTCTCAGAATATGTCATCTATTACCTGAGCAGAGGCCTCGTAGGACCATAACTCAATTATTCTCACATCAAAAAACTTGTGTTGGCAGCAATCCATGTTGTTCAATGGTTCCGTCATTATGTTCTATTTTGCAATACCACCGTCATTGTTGTTGTGAATCCATTTCAGTACATGTTGACATGATGGGTAATAGGCGAAAAAATCAGTAGATGGATATTCATCCTCCAGGAGTTTGACTTGGATTTCATTTCTGCGAAGTCCAAAAAGTCACTGGTCTTCGCAAAACTTATTTCAGAACTTCCAGTTGATTCACGTGATCTTGTGCCCGAGGAGTTGCCTATTAGAGGAGATATGTTTTTGATCACCTCTTTGGATCCCTGGTACAGAGATATACTTATCTATCTCTAGAATTTGAAGTACCCCACTACTAATTCTCGTGATGAGCATCGACACATACATCATCAGGCTAAGAATTATCTCATACTCGATGATACATTGTATCAGAGAGGTGTAGACTGCATCTTATGCTGATGTCTCATTCACGAAAAAGTGGTTATCATACTTAAGGATTTCCATACCGGAGCTTGTGGCGGTCACTTGTTTGGGTTGGAAACAGCCCAAAAAATTCTACGTGTAGGTTACTTCTGGCCGACACTTATCAAATATTGTGTCAAATCGGTCAAGAAGTGCCACCCATGCCAAATCTTCTCTCGGAAGATGAGGGAACATCCCGCTCCCATGTTTCCTGTCATCATAGTTGGTCCCTTCACTAAGTGGGGGATTGATTACACTACATGCAACCCTCCTTCAGCAAGGGGGCACTGTTATATCATCGTAGTTGTAGACTACTTCACAAAGTGGGTTGAAGCTATGCCAACGTTTAAAGATGATGGAGAGACTGAAGGTCTCTTTTTATTCAACCAGATAATAGTAAGGTTCGACGTCCCAAGGGAGATTGTCACTGACCATGGCAGTCACTTTCAGAACCAGATGATGATCGAGTTAACATCAAAGCTTGGGCTATGGCAAGAACATTCATCACCCTACTACACCCAAGAAAATGGGCAGGTGGAAGCCGTAAAAAAAACTCTTAAGACCATTCTACAACGAACTATCAACTCAGCCAAGTCAAATTGGCATTTGATGTTATACTCAACATTATGGGATTACCAAACATCTGTTAAGACTGCAACCGGTTTCTCACCTTTTCAAGTCATTTACGGGTTGGAGGCAGTCTTTCCTATCGAATGTCAGATCCCGTCTCTAAAATTGGCAGTACAATTACTATCAGACACTTCTCCACTTGAAGAACGGTTAGTATACCTTGAGCAGCTCAATGAGTAGCGTCGTGATGCGGCCCTGGCCAATGAGGCTCAAAAACATAAGGTCAAGTTTCGGTATGATAGGTCCGTTCGTCCTCAGATTTGCTCTGAAGGCAACCTTGTCCTAGTCTATGACCAAGAAAAGGACCCCTTGGGGGAAGAAAAATTCAAACCCATGTGGTTCAGACCTTTCATCATAAAAGAGGTTTTAGAAAAGGGTGCTTATCGTCTGGTTGATTTTGAAGGGAATGATTTGGCAGAGCTTAGAAATGGGCTCTACCTCAAGAAGTATTACTCATAGGCAGGTCACTGTGGGCAAATTTTTGTAAGATATGTATAGTCTTTGTGCTATTACTTTTTAGTTTCTTTTAGTGTTATGGGCGTGTGGTTGATGTTATCTTTCATCACTGTGGAAGATGTCAAGTGATTCAGAGGTGTTCGTTGGGTAGGCAGACAGTGCTAGTTGACACACTCGGAGGCTTGCCTCCACAACTTCGGTAATATTTACACCTCAAGGCCAGTTATTATCTTTTGGAGGTATATTCTTAGGTGACACCACAAATAATGTCACCGAGTATAGTGCAGTTATTGAGTTGCTTCGTGATGCTTTGTCATTGGGTATCTCTCATCTCCAATTCTATCTCGATGCTCAACTGGTTGTCTCTAAGTTAAACAGAGTATACCGGGTTCATGATCCAGCTTTACACCGACGATTCCTTAGGGTACGTCTCTTAGAACGAAACTTTGATTATATTACATATTTTCATGTTCCTAGGATATTAAACCAAGTTACATATACTCTATCTAATCAAATTTTAGATTGGCATCTTGCACACATATGAAAGCACATTCACATAAACATGTAAATACATTTTTTGCACACATGATCCATAAGACACAAAATACAAAAAAAACCATATATAATATCATAAAGTAACCAGAGTACACCGATGGATGCAAGCACCTCAAAAATAGGACCAAGAACGAGTCATAGGGCTTATGCCCTCAAAAAATATATACAAGTAGTGCTTGTGGCACGTCAAAATGTCTAGCTAAAGTCAAGGCCTATGGGCCCTATTATATTGGTCCACAGTGTTGGCTAAACGCCGAAACAACTAGAACCATGTCCGTGGTGCCCCCACTACATGAGGCTACATAGATGGTGGCAGGTCCTCAATTTTTTCCATCGGGACCGTGCGAGTGAGCATAGTAAAGTTATGCTCGACTCATCTCAATACCCTCTCAGCCTCCCCAACTAGAATATCTCTTGCTACTGCTGGTCCCCCTGCGGCGGCAGGTGCGGCCCCTGGCCATGGACGATGCCTGTTCCTCGCATAGTCAGTGGGTCACACTAGTCCCACATATGCACACAATGAACACATATCCGTCAAATACTTTGGCATAACAAAAACAAATGATATATATAACAAAACAACATAAAAATTAAATATGTTTAAAACAAAAAAACTACAAAGGTGGACACTTACCCATCTCCCCTCGCTCCTCACCAGGAGGTACCGGTATCTCAGGGTCTCTTGAGAAATCAATCCTGGCATAGGGGTAATCCTCTATAACTGGGATCTGTCGTGACAACCACGCAAAGAAGTCATCATTGAAGGACTCATTGGTCCCTCTGCTACCCTGTCGCGATAGTAATACTACCCATCTACACACAGCAGGAAGAGAGGCATAATGTCCTTGTACTACTACTCGAGGACTAAAAATCGAAACTCTCTCAAAAAAGAACGAACACAGAATGGTCCCGAACCTGAAGTTCCTATGTGTCCACAAATGACAATCTGTCAACTGTCTTTTCATACACTCAAGCAATGTGGTGCTCCAATAAAAAACTTGTGCATTTAAGCACTGGACTGCACAGTTCATCTGTGCATGGGATGCCTGATGTAGAGCTGCAGAACTAGTAATTCGCCCAATAAGCAATACTATTGCTTGTAGTGATAAGTTAGTGATCTTGCTTATGGGCACCTGCGTGCTCGAGCGGTCTGTATTATCTGCACAATATAGGCCTATCAATTCTTCTATGTTATGTGGCCCTGAAGGAAAAGTCCAAAAATTGACTGGTTCCCGTCTCCTGGAGAGGCCAGTCAAAAAGTAAATATCCTCGATCGTGGGCACCAGTGACTACCCCTCTAACATGAATGCCTCTGCATCCAAATGCGAGTAGTCAACCAAGGCATTCAGTAGCCTAGGTTGTGCCCACATGAAAGGACATAGGAAAAACTTGAGTAACCCACATTGCATCAAAGTAGCCATAACATTGGGGTCTTCCCCAATGAACTCATTCACCTCTTCATGCTCTCTTTCTCTCTAATGGACATACATCCTGCAAAACACCAAGTTTCAAGAGGGTTAACCCTTTCTTTTTATGACTTTTTCATTCCATAAGGGGGGTCCATGCGTTCAGAGTTTACTCTGCCTGAATGTACACGCGACCTATCCAGAGATAGCCCATGTGGACCTAGGGCCAACCTTTTAAATGTCGACGCCCCCCTAAAAAATGAAACCCAATGCAAAAATAAAGACTTAAAATGCAAGATAAGGGAGTTTGTACTTACTTGGTCCAGACAGAGGTTCGTTTCATCCACTGTAGCCCCAGAATCACCGCTTTTGACAAAGGGGGTCTTTTGGTTCCAGAGTCAATTTCCAAATCATAAATGGTGATAATGAGCTGCCAACTTCTATTTATAGACTTTTTGGCCTCTTTTTGTCACTTTGTTTTCCTCCCTTATCATTTTCTTTATACCAAAAACCATTTAGAGTGATTCAGGAGTTGCATAGGAGGGATTTGATCGGGTATTGGGACAGTTGTTTTTGGAGTTTTGAGTAATTTTTGATGGTCCGTGAATTTTGTTTTCCAAGGATCAACTTGAGCATATAGGTTAGGTTTCTACCCTGACATTTGTACCTTGTTGTCTTTTTCCTTTTCTATAGCAACAATCCCATCAGGTTGTGACACAGAACCATCATAGTTGCTTTAGAAGTGCCGCAACTTGTTGGTAGAGCTTACCGGAACATGGATGCCCTAGGTAGATCCTGGTTGCATTATGGTATTCATGCTCTCTCTAAAAACACTGTAGGCTTGGGAGTTCTTGTAGTTTTTCCTGAATACGAGTTTGAGCCTCATTTGCATGATTCTTCTTCTCTCATGACCTCACCCTTAGGACTCCCAAAAAATAGCGGGTCTTCTTTTAAGCCCTTTTTAGACCCTATAAACATGAAAAGATTGCTGAGGGATCTTGTGACCTTTCATGCTTGTTAAACTAAAATTTGAAGTCACGTCTGTCTGGCGGTAGTTTACCCCTTTTTCGGTCCGAACGGTCAACTGTACGAACAAAGGTATACTCTATGGAACTTTAGTTCTCTAGAAGAGTACTCTCAGGTATAATTTTATCCCTTTTTTGGGCCTCAGGGACTAAACTTACGAAGAAGGAACCCCCACAGAGTCCATAGTTAAGCTCTTTTCAGACTCCCTAAAATTGAAAAGATTGTCGAGTGACCTTATTCTTTCACACTCATTAAACTGGTCCAAAATAACATTCCTGACGGAGTCCATAGTTAAGCTTTTTTCAGACTCCTTAAAAATGAAAAAATGGTCGAGTGATATTGTCCTTATCACACTCGTTAAAATGGTTTTGAATAGACATCTTGTTGGTGCTAGTTTACCCTTTTTTTGAACCGACTAGACTATCTTCGAAAAAGGTACCCCAATGGAGTCTCCTTTCATGATTTTTCAGACTCTCTAAATATGAAAAACCACTGAGATTAGCGTCTCTAGGCTCGTTAAACTTACATCAAAGGACATTACCATTGTGTGTTTTGTTAACTGCATTTGCATACCTTATATGCCAGCCTTGTAGCACTTTGCTTCTGCGTCTTAACACCCTTGGCCCCTGGAGGATTTTTCCCGAGTATCATTATTTTGAACATCAGTCTTGTCCTTGTGTCTTGAGCTTGTATGTTTGTCACACTCATTCCTCCATCGTAACGTAACATTCCTTTATTCTTTTTTCCAAAATTATTGAAAAAGACAAAAAAAATCAAATATACCCCAAAAAGAGGAAGGAAAAAGTATTTTCTTTATTGGCATCATAATGAGTCGCCCTTGGATAAAGCACATTTGTCCATTTGTTCGTCAAGCTTTTGGATGTATTACGACCTTAGGAATATTTTCTCGCTACATAGAGTTGTGTCCTCCTCCGTTTGGTTATTCTTCCAAACATATGGAGAGTTTGCATTGCCTCCTGCTTCATAAACTTATGATTAATGCCATGCTGCTTAAGTCTCATCATTTGTCATGCTGTTTCCCAAGGGAAGTTTCTACCAAGTCTGAGTCGACCCCTCTGCAATTTGTCTCTTGCCCTCATACCCAGCCATCCTGAATGTCCAATCAAGTCCTTGTTCAAAATCAATGAAGCCTTCAGTCTGATCATCAATATTATCTAGTCCATGACCGATGAGTCATCGAAGACCTATGGGTAGTGAAGTTGTACACTCATATTACACTCCTACCTTGAGTTTTGAATATTTTGAATTTGTTTCTTGAGCTCTGAAGATCTCATCTCCAGCCATCAGGCCGTATCAGCCTCTAGAATACGGATACTCTATATGTATATCTTTTTGATTTCGAGATGTAGCTTCACTGTGTATTGTTTGCGGCTACACTTTATATAGTTATTTGACATGGATATATAGTGTATTTGATGGTAGCCATGATTCTATTTTATCTCGAGCATGGGTATGCCCGCCTCAGTGAGACATTTGTTATTTTGCAGACGACGCCTCCTGGTTCCTGGTCCCTGGGCTCACTTGGTCGGCACATCAGTAAAGATTGGTAATGTATTTCGGCCATCAGATGCTCTTCTGACCTCACACATTAGGGGGAATTTATTATAACCCTAATTTGCACCATACATGCTTACCTGTCATCATACCAACTCATATTCCTTCTTTGCCAAAACACTACTGAACAACTCTTCTAAAAACTCCATTTTTAAAAGTCCACGCTAGCTGACCCACTATAGCCCATGTGGATCTATAGTGTCCATGCTAGTTGGCCCACTACAACCTGCGTGGACCTTCAGAAGCACGGAAAAATGAAATTTGTCGATGGAACACACAACTTTGGGTGAGTTAACTGAATCTTCTGGCCATGCATGGCCGAGGGTTCGCCCAAATACCTAGCTTCTTCTAGCCTATAAAAGAAGGGTTAGGGGTCCTATTTGGAAGAGGAGAAATAGAGTAAAGAAACTCTACCCAATTGCATATTCCCATTGTCCCAACCCTTTATCCATCCTTGTGCAAGAAGAGATATAAAACAAAGAAGTTGGAGGACATTTGAAGAGGAGCCCAGGATCAGGATTTGCAGAGCAGTGGCCAGTCTCGACATTATAAGTTGATTCATTAAAGTTAATAATAAAGAAATTCTTTTCCCATCCCACTATATGAGTTCTTCATATTTCAGTAAATATATGTTTGAATCTCTAACCCATTAGTCTATAGGTAAAATGCATGTGTAGTTTGTTTCTTGTTTTGTACGCAGGTTAATCTTGAGAAGATAGCTGCCAACAAGTGATCAAGCGTGAAGGGGGATTGACATCGAACATCCAGAACAAGGTGTGTTGGTCTAACCATGTATTTGCTAAAAAGGAATGGGGTTTAAGTCTGGTGATGAAGGTAGAAAGTAGATTTATTTTGGTCATATCTGCATGCATAAGATAACCCTATTTGCTAGTCTGTAAGGGGATTTCCCTCACAACACTCCTACATTTTAGGGAGACTATTCATTTTCCTACATTCTAGGGGGATATTCTCTTCAGTTCACACTTCAATTGGATTAGTTGAGTGGAGTCTTGATGCCACATTGGTTCCATCACCATGCAGCATTGGGATCATCACTTCCAATGCACATTTTCCTTGGGATTATCACCAGAGTGGTGCATTACTGATGGCTCCTTGATCTCCTCCTCATTTCACTCTGATCCAGTTAGTTAACTGAGGACTGAGAGGCTAGTTGACTTAGAATAGGTGGAAATTAACTCCTGTGACTGTAGGTGTGTGTCCATATCCCGCTATACCACAACTATGAGACATTGAATTCTTTTTCAGTGTGCATTAGTTGAGTTATATAGAGTATATAATGTGTAAATTATCATTCATTCATTCATTTAATACAATTCTTTGATTCTCTCTCTCCCGTTTCCATATTTTCTCATTTTTCTGTAAACTGTGTATGTCCTTTGCTAGCTGGATATTATCTGTGTAGGTTCATCCACATTTACATGGTATCAGAGATGATGGATTTCTAGGAAAAAGACACACCAAAATATTTTTGCAGATACAAAAGATTGAGGACAACGATAAAATGGAATTTACAAAAGAATTGATTCTTACACTGTACAATTTCTTTGCATCGAAGCACAAGATGGAATTGAATTTTCAAAGGAGGGGATTATACAGGTTAACCATGGGCACATAGACAAAACCCACATAAATCATAGAAAAATCCAAGTATCTGAATCAGATGGATGAAGCGTATGGAACTATTTGTAGTCTCATTTCTCCTGAGCTCCTCTTTCATATATCCTCATGTAAAACCCCTAATGAAGTATGGAACACCATGGAAGGAATTTTTGGAAAATAGGATGAGATGAGGGGACATATACTTGAGGTGGAATTGCTCACTTTGGATCCAAAAAGCTTCGACAATCTCCAAGATGTTTTACCAAATATAGGGATTTTTTGTCGCAACCGAAGGCTTACGGGGTCGATAAATCTAAGGAGGAGAAACAAATGTTTCTTACTATTTTTTCCAAAATTGGTTTGGAATACTCAGTGTTTGTATCCACATTTCATTCAGTTAGGCTCGCCTCTAGATCATAACTGCTCATCAACATGGGAAAAATAAAAGGCTCGAAAGCACATGCACTTGTTGTTCAAGATGGTAGCAGTCACCAAAATCAAAAATCTAAAAACAAAGACAAAGGAAAGGAACATGAAAAACCAAAGAAGGGTACTCAAAACCCTTCAACGATTCCTTCAGATCCAAAGGTGGAAGGGGAAGAAAAGGGAGAAATGCACTTACTTGCAACGAGGATTCCATCCAAAATGTGCATGCATGTAGAAGAAAATAATTCAAATGGAACAAATACTTTAGAAAAACAACCTTGGAGATCATATCCCCAAGGGTTCTAAGAAGAAGAAGCTAGAAGATCAAAACCCCAAGAAAGGTAATTCTATCCATGCTTTGATTGCCATTAAATTCTCTCCCAATGCTTGTATTGTAGATTCAGGTGCATCACACCACATGGCATCCACAAAGGAAGTCTACTCTTCATTAGATGCATGCAAAGGTCCTCCTATTCTGATGGTGAACGACTCTCCAGTCGAAGTCACTGAAAAAGGGAGAATTGAACTCACAAACGAGAGCTTCGAGAATGTGCTACACGTTCCCAAATTCTCTTTCAATCTTCTCTCCATGTATCATATGACAAACTCTGGCACTGAAAAGAGATTAATATTCACACTTGATGTTGTGGATATATATGACATACAAACCAATTCCAAAGTTTCTACTAGTGAGGTAAATCACCAATCCAGACTCGACACATTTTCTGAATTTATTGAACCATATTTTGCATTACTACTTATTCATGGTGATGAAAGAAGTAGGATACGACACAGAAGGTTTGGGAATTTAAATTTTAGATACATGCAATAACTTAGAAAGTAGGGAATGGTTGAAGGTCTACTTGACATCCACTTCTCCAAAGGAACTTGTGAGGGATGTGTCCTTAGAAAACACCCTCAAGAAAAGTTCAACAAAGAAAATAATCAAAAGACCTCCTCTCCTTTGGATCTGATCCATAGTGATCTCATGGTCCCTTTTCCAAATCCACAAATCAGTAAATCAAAGTACGTGACCATTTTTGTTGATGCTTTCTCATGCTACACTTGGACTTTCTTTCTCAGGAAACAATTTGAGCTCTTTCAACATCTCAAAGACTTCAATGCCCTTGTTGAGATGCAGTCAGGAAGGAAGATCAAAGTCCTCCGAACATATAATGGGGGGAAGTATGTCAACCATGAGGTAAAAAAACTTTTTCTTGATTCAGTTGCAACACATGGTTCCCTATACTCTGCATCAAAATGGAGTTTCTAAGCAGAAGAATAGATCCCTGAAAGAGATGAAATCTTGCATGCAAATTCACTTCCACATAGATTATGGGATGAAACACTTAGTTGTGCAAATTACATCCAAAAGAGATCCCCACATAGATATGTCAAGGATAAGACCCCCTTTGATGCTTGGAGCAGCCTCAAACTGGAAGTGACTCACCTTCTTATATTCGATTCATGTGCTTGGGCCAAGATTCCCTCTTAGAAGAGGAAGGAACTTGATCCACAAAGTACAAAGTGTATCTTTGTTGGATATTGATACGGTGTGAAGGGATACAGACTCATTTATTCATCTATGGACCTTCTCATAATTGAGCGTAGTGTTCAATTCGAGGAATGTATCTCGTATTCACCTTAGGAGCCGCATGCAAACACTTTTGTTATTCTACCTGTTAGAGATGATCAACATGCACATGCTGACTCTTCTTCAGATGAGAGTTCTAACTCATAGGATTCAAATGATTTAGATACTGAGTTAGTATAGTGAGTGTAGCGTCAGTTCACATAGATGCAGATGCAGAGCTAGATTTGAGGCCCAAGTGGGCCAAGACTACTCTTCAGGATGCAAGTGATCTTTTTAGGGATCCAACTGATACCAGAAGGAACCAAAATGATTTCAAGGAGCCTCCTCTTACACTCACTGCCACTGAATCGATGCCACCCAAGCATATTTTCTTGGTTTAGTATTCAAATCCATAGTCATATGGCGAGGCTTCTAGGAATCCATTTTGGGAATATGCCATGTAGGAGGAGTAAAAATCCCTCCTCGAGAACCAGACTTGGGATCTGGTTCCCCTTCCTTCAGGAAGGAAACTTGTCAGATGCAAATGGGTCTACAATACCAAGAGTGCAGTAGATGGACATGTTAGCAGATACAAAGCTAGGATAGTCTCCATAGGATTTCAACATGTGCACATCATTGAATATGATGAGAACTTCACTCCAATAGTGAATATGGATTCCATACACTTGGCACTTGCCATTGCAACAACCAAGGGATGGGAATTTCATTAGACAGAAATGAAGAATGCATTTCTTCATGGAGATCTCTCTGAGGAGATCTATATGGAGAAGCCCTAGGGCTCATGCATGATTCATCTTTGGTCTGTCAACTGAAGAAGTACCTTTATGGCCTCAAGTAGAACCTAAGGGCATGGTATTCCAAGATGGACTCCTACCTGGTATCACATAATTTTGTACATTGTAATTTAGAACCAAACGTTTACATGCTTAGGACGGTTGATTCACTTCTACTCATAGTTTTGTATGTTGATGATGTTTTGATCACCGGTTGCTCGAATTTAGCGATCGTTGTAGTAAACAGGATTATACATGATAGGTTCTTGATGATGGATATGGGTCTACAACATTTCTTCCTTGGTCTCGATATCAGTCAAGATGCATTGGGCATCAAGTTTTCTTAGGCCAAGTATGCACGAGATATCCTCGAGAGATTCCACATGACAGACTACATGTCTGCCCCAGATCATTTCCTATCAGGTGTTAGAATTAAGGATGGCAGGGACACTCCATTGGTGGACAAAAAACTATACAGACAGATAGTGTGGAGCTTGTTGTATCTCACACACTCTAGGCTAGACCTATCTTATGCATTCATAGCAGTATCCTAGTTCATGCAAGAGTTGCATGAGCTACATTTAAAGGTTGCAAAGTGTATCCTTTGATACATACAGGGAACCATCAAATTTTGGATTCACTATGCAACATAATCTGCATTGGACCTCATCACATTCACTGATTCTAACTGGATTGGTGACAATATTGATCACAAGTCCACATCTGGTTATTTACTAAGTATGGGTTCCGAGCCCATTTGTTGGTCAAGAAAGAAGCAGGTTGTTATTTCTCTATATTCATCCAAGGAAAAGTATAGAGGGGTAGTTAACATAACCATTCTGACTATGTGGTTAGAACATTTTATCATTGAGTTAGGAATTCAATTTCACCATTCGATCGTCATTTGTTGTGACAACCAGAGAACTCTGAAGTTCTGCAGATATCTAGTTCAGAGGCAACAGGCGAAGCACATCAAGATCCACATGCAATATATATAGTACTTAGTACATGATGGGATCATCGACCTGCATTTTTTTCCTTCAACATAACAAATTGCAAACATCTTCACCAAGACCTTCACTGAGAAGAAGTTTCATTCTCTGCGTAGTCATCTTGGAGTGAAGGACACAGTTGCCTAGAAACTGTCAGTTCCCTTTTTGATACATTGTAACTTGAGGGGGGTTTTCCCATGATTGTTTCCCTCTTTCCTGATTTATTTCAGTATTTCTTTTGTTTTTGGGTACCTAACATGGCCTCATTTCCAGGACCCATTCTTTTATTTTCACCATAGTGATGTTTAGGGGGAGTGTTGGAGATACTTCACACACACCTATGATTTCTTTTTCCTAAGGTTTTCCCTATGTTTATTAGTCACTATCCAATCTCCTACATTTTAGGGAGAATATTCATTTTCCTACATTCTAGGGGAATATTCTCTTTAGTTCACACTTTAGTTGGATCATTTGAGTGGAGCCTTGGTTCCACATTGGTTCCATCACCATGCAACATTGAGATCATCACTACTAATGTGAATTTTCCTTGGTATTATCACCAGAGTGGCACATTGCTGATGCTTCCTTGATCTACTCTTCATTTCTCTCTAATTCAGTTAGTTAAATGAGGACCGAGAGGCTAGTTGACTTACCCTAGGTGGCAATTAAATCTTGTTACTCTCAGTGTGTGTCTATATCTATCTATACCACCACTATTGCACATTGTATTCTCTTCCAGTGTGCATTATTTGATTTGTACAAAGTATATCATGTGTAAATTATCATTCGTTCATTCAATTAATACAATTATTTGATTCACTCTCTCTCGTTTCCATTTTTTCTCATTTTTCTGCAAACTGTGTATGTCCTTTGCTAGCTAGATCTTATCTATGCAAGTTCATCCACATTTACATTCTTGATATACTTGACATTATTTATGCATAGATTTAAAGATCTATTACTTATAACTCTTACGCTCATATCCAAGGTTGTTAAACTGATCTATGATACCACATGTTAGGAAATTAAACACTTCCATGCTAAACCTAGGAGAAGAGAGGAAGAAATATTTAGGATATAAAATAAATGACAAAGAAAACATTCAGTACACAAACATTTTACCCTGGAAACCCAAATAGGAAAACCAACCTTCCTTGAGCATCTTTCTCCCTTGTTTTATTATTCATTTAGAATAAAAGGTTACATTCCTAACCTTGGTCTAGTAAAATCTAAGACACAATTGACATCATACCTTCTTTCTTTACATAAGAGTGACCATATATCCAATTAGGATTACAATTACATGACCAACAACCTATAAAATGATTTCTCTAAAGATTAACTCAAGATTAGCTTTTACAACATTACAACATGCCTTATTTATGTGATTTACAATAGGAAAAACCTAAAGAAAGGTGCCCAAAAATGGTTATAGATCAACAAAAATCATTGGCTACAAATCTCATGAATCTCAGGATTCTGTTACAGTAGACTACCCAGTCAAATTATTAGTTGACTACCAGTTGTCCTTCATTCAAACTTCAGTCGTCCTTCATTCAGACTTCAGTCGGTTGCCACATGACTACCTGTCAACCTCTTGTTAGTTGACCTCTTTGACCTATTGTCGATTACTTCAACTTCAAATTTTCCTGGTCACTCCACCTCAACCTTCGCATTTCAATGCAAAGAATACAAAAACCACACATTTTTGAATGCTATAATGCGAACATATCATGATCCCACCTACTACCCCTATCATCCCTTTAACTAACATCGATATTCCCAATGGCCTCACACCACTCTAGCCACTAATAACAATATTTGATCTTCCAAAGGATCCACATCAAAAGAATTTATTCAACTGGTTCTTATTATAAATGTTCTTTCTCAAAGGAAATATTACAATCTAATCTCATCTCATATTCATCATCACCATCATCATTTTCTTATTCTAACTCATACTAATCAACATGCTCATTCTTTTCTTTAATAAATTCTTCTTTAAAAAACTTTATTTATCTACTTCTGCAATTCTTGAGAATTTCTTTCCTTTTATAGCTTCATTAATTCTTTCCTTGATGTTGTTTCTACTCTGCAATCTTAACATTCCTCCATGATTCCATTCATCAATATCTTCATCTCTTGCAAATTTATTTTTTCCATCAACACCAACACCTTGTACATTTTAAACCTTTACAATATAGCAATGCATACATATATTCTTTATAAAATAGAAATAAAACAATAGAATTAACACATAGTACTCATAAGTTTACCCTAGAAAGTCTTATCCAGGAAAAACAACAAATGTTACGAGTTGTGCACCTCTAACTCTCATTGTATTAACTTCACCATTACAATACAATATATAGTGCATCCTGCAGCATCCAAAACCCTAATGTGTTGACTTTGATTATATTCCTTGACCATATTTAAATTACATTGGGAAGAAAAACCATTTGTTGAAAAACACCAAAAATCCAAAAACAAACCTCCCTTGCTCTCATTCCAATGTACAATACATGGAATTATCATGCAAATAACATAAAACATACCCAACATTATCCCACTCGTTTTCTTGTTTGCATATAGGTGTTGAGATCATTTCCTATTTCTAGGTTTTCCTTCCCTATTCTATCTTCCCAACTTCTTTTTTCCATTTATTTTCCCTCTTCTACACCTCCCCTTGTTTCCCTGTTTCTTTTATCCTCTCTTTTATCCCTTTATAGTTACGATACTTAGTCATATTTCAGTAATCGGTGGGTTGGAACATTGGAAAACCTCCATTTCCATCCACTGTCCCATGTCATAAGTTCGTTGCTACACTGCACTTAGTATTTTTTTCAAATTTGTGGGTTCACGGGTTCAATCCCTCATCCTCCAAGTTCAATGATCTCTACTTTGCACCCCAATTTATGTGATCTACATTTTTACCGTCAAACTTGTTGTGAGTGTCGATCCCCTAGGTATTTTATTCCTTCTGCATGTAAGTCTGACCGACCTCCTTTCTACACTTAACATATTTTTTATCATCCATAATTGTGGGTTCACGGGTTACCGGGTTGGTGGGTTCATGAAAAGCTCCATATTCAAACTCGCTCTCATCTGTCTCTGCCATTCTCTTGATTTTCCCAGTATGCTTTAAGTGTTTTTTAATGCTAACAACTGTTGTGCAAGATCTGAAAAGATCATTATTAATGGAAAAAGGCTCGAGGAATTACTCATTAAATTGCATTAATTATCCATTTTCCAAGGGATTATATTATTGTCATCTCTCTGAAAAGATTTTTTTGAAGTCATTATGCAACTGAGGAAATACTCTTGTCAACTTATGGCAACATCATCTAGACATCATTTTTGTGGTGATACTTTAAATATCTATGGTCACGAAGATTAGAAATTTTAGTGGTCAAGAGAATATTCATATTATTCCTCTCCTCCTGCATAGAAAGACACAATTTGGGCATATGGAATCACTCACGTCGGCTGTGTTCCTGGAAATTTTGACTGTAAAGAGATTTTTGCATGGTGTGTGGAGAAGTACGTGTCAAGCCAGATAATTATACAACTTCAGGACATTCTCTGATTTCCCTTTCCCCTCAAGTTTTTCATTATATGTTGAAGCTCCCAGAGTCGACACTAAATTTCAAAGGAGAAGACTACAGAGATTTTTTGAAGAATCTTCACAATGGGCTTGACCTCCTACCTAAATATTTGGAGAATCCTGCATCTATTCCAGAAGAGATAACCGGAATCCAGGTTGAGTCTTTTAAAAACTCCTATCAAGAAATTGCATGGTTTTTTAAAAGGTTGACATGTTAGGAAAACACTGCCACTATCTCTCACATGATTTTATATATTTTATATTTTATAGTGAAATAAAATTCCATCTTTGATTGGGTAAAACTGATTTCTATCGAAATCTCATCCCAGTTATCACACTATAAAAAGGACAAAAAATTCTTTATGGATTCTTATTTGATATTCATCATTGTATATTGTTGTCAATTTCCAAACTTGATCATAAGTACGAGGGTGAATCATGAAATAGATCCAGTTACCTTCTGGTATTAGGCACTATGGAGACATAAGACCCCTCTATATTTTTATGAAGTTTATAACGATTTTGTATCAATCTTCAAAAGTCTATTATTGAGTGAAAATACTTCAAGAATATCTGACCAGGATAACAAATTCTTAGAGAACAAAGGAATGATGGAAAAAATGGAGAATCACAGTTTCATAAGGATATTTTGTTCCAAAGAAAATTCTTCTTTTCTCCTGTATCATGTATCTGAAAAATTATTCACTACAAAGGTGGCAAGGTAATACAACTTATGGCTACATTTTTTCCATGAAAAAAGGAAAAAGAAATGTGTCCCCTTGCCATGGAATATTGGATATTTCATGTTCATAAACATAAATAAAATTGACGAGTTTGCAAATCATTTCAACAACGTGAATTTAAAGTATGTTGAAAAGATAAAGGGATTTGATCCTAACAAAATCTTTTTAGAACATATTCTTTTAGTGGGATTCAGTAAATCTTTCATCTAGACTATCTTGAATGAAGAAGAAGAAGAAGGTAACAAACCAAAGTTCTCTTGTAGACAATGTTGGTGACCTAGAAACTATACAAAATACTAATGTTTTTTATAAGCAAAAGTGAAAGGTCCCAGTGAAAGAAACAATCAATCTCTAGTTGTTACTCCGAAGAATACCACATCCCGGAGAAATGCTCCAATGGATCAACCAGTTAGAAAGGTTGTCAAAATTAGTTCAAGTGGAGGGGGAGAGAAGAATACTCCATCTCAGAAAATCTAGAGTTCACATAAGCTCCCTGTTAGAAAGAAATGGAAGAATTTAGTGCAAGAGGAAGAGGATAATCTTATAGAAAATGACATTCATATCTTTTCTCTGGAGGACATGAAGTTAGAAGTAGATATTGAGAAAATATTTTCCGCAAAGGAACAACCATAAAATATTGACCAACAAAATTATTTATTGGAAGTTGTTGCAAATGAGACCTTTAGTGAAGAGGAATCCTTCACTTTTGAAAGTGTTGTTTTTGATAAGGAGTCTAAAAAGATGATTGTAGAAAGAGGTGATCAGAAAAATGAAAAAGGGAAAGTATCGCTTAGAGGTCGACCTAAAGGACATGTGACCATCCCAAGTTTCTAAAATCTACAGGGAAACCGAGGATGCTCTTAACGATTCTATCGATGGTTTGGAAGATGAAAATGCTAAGTTAAAAGAAAGGATTAGAGAATTGGAAAATGCCTTAATGCCTCTTCCAATCCTGGCAAGTCCTTTGTCAATGGTTAAAACAACAACACCCACCATTAATTTAAAAGGATCTTCTAGTTTACTCACAACAGTCCGAAGATATGTAGAGAAAAACATTAAAAATAGAATGTCATTGATAACAGAAGCATGGGAGGTATAAAAAATATTGTTTATTTTGGACCAAGGACACATGTTTTTCATGAGTATTTGTAAGATGATTTAAAGAATGAAGAATGTTTCTACATTGATGTTGTCTTTCCATTTGGAATAAAAGTATCAAACATGAAAGAATTGAAAAGAATAGAAGAGGATCTACCTTCTCCAAGTCGAATTAACCAGTTGAATGTTTGTTGGAAAGAAAAGATCAAGAATTTGAATAACATTGTCCAAGCATGAAGTGAAGCCATAGTAAAAAGAGAAAAATTGTTCAAAAGACTCAGGGACATAGATTTGGTAGGAAGCACTAATGAGTTACAAGACCCTAAGTTAATTCTCAATTCAATGTTTATGACAAAGTAACAATTTGATGAAAAATTTGAGATATTAAATTAAGGGTTATTAACTGATAAATTTTATGGTATAATTGAATATAGTGACAAAGAAATAGACAATTGTCTAGTTGATTATTCTGTGAAAAATCAAGATATTGAGGAGGCAATACATTCAATTTCTCATGATTTAAGAGACTTGGAAGGAGAATTATTCAATATTAAAATCAGGAATGAAATAAATGATGCACCAATGAAAAACTAATTGAAGATTGGTTTAAAAAGGAAATTGATAAATTAACCAAAGAAGACCAAGAGGAAACAGTTGAGACAGTTCCTATAATCATCATTGAAGACAATAAAAAGACAACATCAAGCAAGTGAAGGAGAGAGAGACCATCATAGTAAGTTTATGTTGATCACATCTTGCTTTCTTTATCATTTTTTCATCCAGTGACTTCGCTTCTTTGACTAGAAAGGTTTAACCGAAACCTGATAACTTCTTCCCATCTTCTTTCTAGGTATTGCTACTATGCCATCACCTACCATATTATTTCCAGAACTTGTTTCTTGTTTATATTTTCTTTATGGTCCACGGGAGCCCCAATCCCAGTCCTAAGGACAAACACATTTAAATTTCAAGTCTTTGTAACAAACTCTATATTTTTCAGAAATACCAAGAGAATTATTTTGGTATTAGTTTTGACTGTATTTGAAAACTATTTTGGGATTAGAGAACTATAACTCTGAGTTTTGAGTATAAAATATATGATATTGATCTATC
>JASDQU010013085.1:175932-190478 GCA_032191745.1 Picea mariana | reverse complement strand
GGGATCCAACTGATACTAGAAGGAACCAAAATGATTTCAAGTAGCCTCCTCTTACACTCACCGCCACTGAATCAATGCCACCCAAGCATATTTTCTTGGTTTAGTATTCAGATCCACAGTCGTATGGCAAGGCTTCTGGGAATCCCTTTTGGGAATATGCCATGTAGGAGGAGTACAAATCCCTCCTCGAGAACTAGACTTGGGATCTGGTTCCCCTTCCTTCAGGAAGGAAACTTGTCAGGTACAGATGGGTCTACAATACCAAGAGCGTAGTAGATGGACATGTTAGCAGATACAAAGCTAGGATAGTCTCCATAGGATTTCAACAGGTGCACATCATTGACTATGATGAGAACTTCGCTCCAATATTGAATATAGATTCCATATACTTGGCACTTGCCATTGCAACAACCAAGGGATGGGAATTTCGTCAGATGGAAATGAAGAATTCATTTCTTCATGGAGATCTCTCTAAGGAGATCTATATGGAGAAGCCCCCGGGCTTCATGCATGATTCATCTTTGTTCTGTCGACTGAAGAAGTACATTTATGGCCTCAAGCAGGACCTAAGGGCATGGTATTCCAAGATGGACTCTTACCCGGTGTCACAAAATTTTGTACATTGTAATTCAGAACCAAACGTTTACATGCTCAGGATGCTTGATTCACTTCTACTCATAGTTTTGTATGTTGATGATTTTTTGATCACCAACTGCTCGAATTTAGCGATCATTGTAGTAAAGAGGATTATACATGATAGGTTCTTCATTATGGATATGGACCTACTACATTTCTTCCTTGGTCTTGATATCAGTCAAGATGCATCAGGCATCAAGTTGTCTTAGGCCAAGTATGCACAAGATATCCTCAAGATATTCCACATGACAGATTGCATGTTTGCCCCAGATCCTTTCCTATCAGGTGTCAGAATTAAGGATGGTGGGGACACTCCATTGGTAGACAAAAAACTATACAGACAGATAGTGTGGAGCTTGTTTTATCTCACATAGTCCAGGCTAGACCTATCCTATGCATTCATAGTAGTCTCGTAGTTCATGCAAGAGTTGCATGAGCTACATTTAAAGGTTGCAAAGTGTATCCTTCAATACGTACAGGGAACCATCAAATTTTGGATTCACTATGCAACAAAATCTGCATTGGAGCTCATCGCGTTCACTGATTCTAACTAGATTGGTGACAAAATTGATCACAAGTCCACATCTGGTTATTTACTAAGTATAGGTTCTGAGCCCATTTATTGGTCAAGAAAGAAGCAGGTTGTTATTTATCTATCTTCAGCCGAGGAAAAGTATATAGGTGTAGTTAACATAACCATTCTGAATATGTGGCTAGAACATTTTCTCACTGAGTTAGGAATTTAGTTTCATCATTCGATTGTCATTTGTTGTGACAACCAGAGAACTCTAAATTTCTGCAGATATCTAGTTTAGAGGCAGTGGGCAAAGCACATTGAGATCCACCTACAATACATATAGTACTTAGTACATGATGGGATCATCGATTTGCATTTTTTCCCTTCAACATAATGGACTACAGACATCTTCACCAAGACCTTCACTGAGAAGAAGTTCCATTCTCTGCACAGTCGTCTTGGAGTGAAGGACATAGTTGCCTAGAAACTGTCAGTTCCCTTTTGATACATTGTAACTTGAGGGGGGGTTTTCCCATGATTGTTTCCCTCTTTCCTCATTTATTTCAGTGTTTTTTTTGTTTTTGGGTACTTAACATGGCCTCGTTTCTAGGACCCATTCTTTTATTTTCACCATAGTGATGTTTAGGGGGAGTGTTGGAGATACTTCACACACACCTATGATTTATTTTTCCTAAGGTTTTACCTATGTTTATTAGTCACTATCCAGTATCCTACATTTTAGGGAGAATATTCATTTTCCTACATTCTAGGGGAATAGTCTCTTCAGTTCACACTTTAGTTGGATCATTTGAGTGGAGCCTTGGTTCCACATTGGTTCCATCACCATGCAACATTGGGATTGTCACTACTAATGTGAATTGTCCTTGGGATTATCACTAGAGTGGCACATTACTAATGCTTCCTTGATCTACTCCTCATTTCTCTCTAATTCAGTCAGTTAAATGAGGACTGAGAGGCTAGTTGACTTAGACTAGGTGGCAGTTAAATCTTGTTACTCTCGGTGTGTGTCTAGATCACTCTATACAACCACTATTGTACATTGGATTCTCTTCCAATGTGCATTATTTGATTTGTACAAAGTATATCATGTGTAAATTATCATTCATTCATTCAATTAATACAATTATTTGATTCGCTCTCTCTCGTTTCCGTTTTTCCTCATTTTTCTGCAAACTGTGTATGTCCTTTGCCAGCTAGATCTTATCTATGCAAGTTCATCCACATTTACATTCTTGATATACTTGACATTATTTAAGCATAGATTTAAAGATCTATTACTTATAACTCTTACTGAACCTCGGGTTTAGCTCATATCCAAGGTTGTTAAACTGATCTATGATACCACATGTTAGGAAATTAAACACTTCCATGCTAAACCTAGCAAAATAGAGGAAGATATATTTAGGATATAAAATAAATGACAAAGAAAACATTAAGTACACAAACATTTTACCTTGGAAACCCAAATAGGAAAACCAACCTTCCTTGAGCATCTTTCTCCCTTGTTGTATTATTCATTTAGAATAAAAGGTTACATTCCTAACCTTGGTCTAGTAACACCTAAGACACAATTGACATCATACCTTCTTGATTTACATAAGAACGACCATATAGCCAATTAGGATTACAATTACATAACCAACAACCTATAAAATGATTTCTCTAAAGATTAACTCAAGATTAGCTTTTACAACATTACAACATGCCTTATTTATGTGATTTACAATAGGAAAAACCCTAAAGAAAGGTGCCCAAAAATGGTTACAAATCAACAAAAATCAATGGCTACAAATCTCATGAATCTCAGGATTCTGTTACAGTAGACTACCTAGTCAAATTATCAGTCAACTACCAGTCCTCCTTCATTCGAACTTCATTCGGACTTCAGTCGGTTGCCACACGACTACCTGTCAACCTCTTGTCAGTTGACCTCTTTGACCTATTGTCGATTACTTCAACTTCGAATTTTCCTGGTCACTCCACCTCAACCTTCGAATTTCAATGCAAAGAATACAAAAACCACACATTTTCGAATGCTATAATGCGAACATATCATGATCCCACCTACTACCCCTATCATCCCTTTAACTAACATCAATATTCCCAATGGCCTCACACCACTCTAGCCACTAATAACAATATTTGAGCTTCCAAAGGATCCACATCAGAAGAATTTATTCAACTGGTTCTTATTCTAAATGTTGTTTCTCAAAGGAAATATTACAATCTAATCTCATCTCATATTTATCATCACCATCATCATTTTCTTATTCTAACTCATACTAATCAACATGCTCATTCTTTTCTTTAATAAATTCTTCTTTAAAATAAATTTATTTATCTACTTCTACAATTCTTGAGAATTTCTTTCCTTTTATAGCTTCATTAATTCTTTCCTTGATGTTGTTTCTACTCTGCAATCTTAACATTCCTCCATGATTCCATTCATCAATATCTTCATCTCTTGCAAATTTAGTTTTTCCATCAACACCAACACCTTGTACATTTTAAACCTTTACAATATAGCAATGCATACATATATTCTTTATAAAACATAAATAAAACAATAGAATTAACACATAGTACTCATAAGTTTACCCTAGAAAGTCTTATCCGGGAAAAACAACAAATGTTAAGAGTTGTGCACCTCTAACTCTCATTGTATTAACTTCACCATTACAATACAATACATAGTGCATCCTGCAGCATCCAAAATGCTAATGTGTTGACTTTGATTATATTCCTTGACCATATTTAAATTATATTGGGAAGAAAAACCATTCGTTGAAAAACACCAAAAATCCAAAAACAAACCTCCCTTGCTCTCATTCCAATGTACAGTACATGGATTTATCATGCAAAGAACATAACACATACCCAACATTATCCCACTTGTTTTCTTGTTTGCATATAGGTGTTGAGATCATTTCCTATTTCTGGGTTTTCCTTCCCTATTCTATCTTCCCAACTTCTTTTTTCCATTTATTTTCCCTCTTCTACAACTCCCCTTGTTTCTCTATTTATTTTATTCTCTCTTTTATCCCTTTCTAGTTATGATACTTAGTCATATTTCAGTAATCGGTAGGTTGGAAGGTTGGCAAACCTCCATTTCCATCCACTTTCCCATGTCATAAGTTCGTTTCTATACCACACTTAGTTTTTTTTTCAAATTTGTGGGTTCACGGGTTCAATCCCTCATCCTCCAAGTTCAATGATCTCTACTTTTCACCCCAAGTTACGTGATCTACATTTTTACCATCAAACTTGTTGTGAGTGTCGATCCCCTAAGTATTTTATTCCTTCTGCATGCAAGTCCGACCAACCTCCTTTCTACACTTAACATATTTTTTATCATCCATAACCGTGGGTTTGCGGGTTCTCGGGTTGGTGGGTTCATGAAAATCTCTATATTCAAACTCGCTCTCATCTGTCTTTGACATTCTCTTGATTTTCCCAGTATGCATTAAGTGTTGTTTAATGCTAACAATTGTTGTGAAAGCTCCAAAAAGATCATTATTAATCGTGAAAGGCTCGAGGAATTACTCATTAAATTTCATTAATTATCCATTTCCCAAGGGATTATATTATCGTCATCTCTCCGAAAAGATTTATTTGAAGTCATTATGCAACTGAGGAAATACTCCTGTCAACTTATGGCAGCATCATCTAGACATCAGTTTTGTGGTGATACTTTAAATATCTATGGTCGTGAAGATTACAACTTTTAGTGGTCAAGAGAATATTCATATTATTCCTCTCCTCCTGCGTAGAAAGACACAATTTGGGCATGTGGAATCTCTCACGTCGGGTGTGTTCCTGAAAATTTTGACTGTAAAGAGCTTGTTGCATGGTGTGTGGAGAAGTACGTGTCAAGCCATATAATTATACAACTTCAGGATCATTCTCTGATTTCCCTTTCACCTCATTTTTTTCATTATATGTTGAAGCTCTCGGAGTCGACACTAACTTTCAAAGGAGAAGACTGTAGAGATTTTTTGAAGAATCATCACAATGGGCTTGACTTCCTACCTGAATATTTGGAGAATCCTGCATCTATTATAGAAGACATAACCATAATCCAGGTTGAGTCTTTTAAACACTCCTATCGAGAAATTGCGTGGTTTTTTACCAGGTTGACATGTCAGGAAAACACTGCTACTATCTCTCGCATGATTTTATATATTTTATATTTTATAGTGAAAGAAAATTCCATATTTTATTGGGTAAAACTTATTTCTATCGAAATCTCATCCCAGTTATCACACTATAAAAAGGACAAAAAATTCTTTATGGATTCTTATTTGATATTCATCATTGTATATTGTTATCAATTTCTAAACTTGATCATAAGTTTGAGGCTGAATCGTGAAATAGATCCAGTTACCTTCTCGTATCAGGCACTATGGAGACATAAGACCCCTCTATATTTTTATGAAGTTTATAATGATTTTGTATCAATCTTCAAAAGTCTATTATTGAGAGAAAATACTTCAAGAATATCTGACCAGGTGTTGAAGAAAAATCTCCCTGCGGACAGGTAGATCTCCTCTTGAGAGCTAGACTCTTAACTCTTAAGACAGAAGATGCTTAACGTGGACACTGACTTCCTTTCATATCTATACAAACTAATGCATGAGGAAGAAGGATAAAAGAAGTGCCTTTTACCAGCGTTTGTCTCTGCACGCTCTGAGTTGAGCTCCAATCTTTCGCTCCTCGATAAGCCCTGTAGACAAACAATAGTACAACCACTTCCTACTCTATTGATATTAGCTCGAAATAGATCTATCTATCAGAGACAAGTTCATGTGCAATTAAACACAAACTAGAAAGAAACAAGCCAAGCATGTCATATTAATGAGAGCAATGCTAGAAGTAACTTACAACCGTAGATGCGAATGCAACAGCTTCGTCAAGTCCCCTTTGTCTAACCCTTTCTCAAAAGATCCACAATCCAGACGACAACAACTTTACTGATTACTTTCCTCCAGTTCACTGTATGTTTTCTATGAGATCATAGGTTTCATTCTTCCAATTGTTCCTCCTTTTCACCATCATAGAACTTGCTTATATAGGTTCGGAGAGGCCTAACCTCTTGAGGTATCTTTAGGGTAAGTTGAGGATTTTCCTCCTTGAGTCAGGCATCTTCCCTAAGATCATGGCTGAACCAGGAATTCAAATTCAACTGCCTTCCAATATTGAAAGATCCTCCCCTTATTCTCCTCAACGGACCAACTCCTGCCCAGATTAGACAGCGCACCCTAAAAAAGGCCATCAGAGCGCTATAGCGCTCCCTAGTAGGCTTTAGGGGGGCGCCATCGCTATAAAAATCCATAGCACTCCCTTAGAAGGGTTGTTTGGTGTTATAACGCTCCCTAGCACTTTATAGAGGAGCGCCAGCGCTCCTAAGAGTGATATAGGGGAACTCTCTCTCCTAAAACCTTAGATTGAATGCTTCTTTCAGGTGGCAAGAGGTTCTCAACTTCAGTTAGCCATTCCTCTTCCTTCAAATCAAGTGTTTGAGGAATTTTAAGTGTCTCCTTAGTGTCGTCATCATGGCAGTATGCTTTGCTTGACACTTGCGACACTTGTGAGAAACATGAGACACTTGCGACACTTGTGAGCAACATGCGACACTTGCGACACTTATCAAAGCGAGTAACATTGATGTGTAACACTAGGCTAACAAATTCTTAGAGAAAAAAGGAATGATGGAAAAAATGGAGAATCACAGTGTCATAAGGATATTTTGTTCCAAAGAAAATCCTTCTTTTCTCCTGTATCATGTATCTGAAAAATTATTCACTACAGAGGTGGCAAGGTAATACAACTTATGGCTACATTTTTTCCATGAAAAAAGGAAAAATAAATTTTTCCCGTTGCCATGGAATATTGGATATTTCATGTTCATAAACATAAATACAATTGATGAGTTTGCAAATCATTTCAATAATGTGAATTTAAAGTATGATGAAAAGATAAAGGGATTTGATCCTAAAAAAATCTTTTTAGAACATATGCTTTCGGTGGGATTCAATAAATATTTCATCTAGACTATATTGAATGAAGAAGAAGAAGGTAACAAACCAAAGTTCTCCTATACACGATGTTGGTGACCTAGAAACAATACACAATACTAATGTTTTTTATAAGCAAAAGGGAAAGGTCCCAGTGAAAGAAACGCTCAATCTCCAGTTGTTACTTTGAAGAATACCACATCCCGGAGAAATGCTCCAATGGATGACCCAGTTAGAAAGGTTGTCAACATTAGTTCAAGTGGAGGGGGAGAGAATAATACTCTGTCTTAGAAAATCTAGAGTTCACATAAGCTCCCTGTGAGAAAGAAATGGAACAATTTGGTGCAAGAAGAAGAGGATAATCTTATAGAAAACGACATTCATATCTTTTCTCTGGAGGACATGAAGTTAGAAGTAGATATTGATAAAATATTTTCTGCAATGGAACAACCATAAAATATGGATCAACAAAATTATTTATTGGAAGTCGTTGCAAATGAGACCTTTAGTGAAGAGGAATCTTTCACTTTTGAAAGTGTTGTTTTTGATAAGGAGTCTAAAAAGATGATTGCAGAAAGAGGTGATCAGAAAAATAAAAAAGGGAAAGTCTCGCTCAGAGGTCAACCTGAAGGACATGTGACCATCCCAAGTTTCTAAAATCTACAGGGAAACCAAGGATGCTCTTAACGATTCTATTGATGGTTTGGAAGCTAAAAATGCTAAGTTAAAAGAAAGGATCGGAGAATTGGAAAATGCCTTAATGCCTCTTCCAATCCTGGCAAGTCTTTTGTCAATGGTTAAAACAAAAACACCCACCATTAATTTAAAAGGATATTCTAGTTTATTCACAACAATCCAAAGCTATGTAGAGAAAAACATTAAAAATAAAATGTCATTGATAACAGAAGCATGGGAGGTATAAAAAAATATTGTTTATTTCAGCCCAAGGACACATGTTTTTCATGAGTATTTGTAAGATGATTTAAATAATGAAGAATGTTTCTACATTGATGTTGTCTTTCCATTTGGAATAAAAGTATCAAACATGACAGAATTGAAAGGAATAGAAGAGGATCTACCTTCTCCAAGTCGACTTAAATAGTTGAATGTTTGTTGAAAGGAAAAGATCAAGAATTTGAATAACATTGTCCAAGCATGCAGTGAAGCCATAGTTAAAAGAGAAGAATTGTTCAAAAGACTCAAGGACATATATATGGTAGGAAGCACTAATGAGTTACAAGACCCTAAGTTAATTATCAATTCAATGTTTATGACAAAGTAACAATTTGATGAACAATTTGAGATATTAAATCAAGGGTTATCAACTGAGAAATTTTATGGTATAACTGAATATAATGACGAAGAAATAGATAATTGTCTAGTTGATTATTCTGTGAAAAATAAAGATATTGAGGAGGCAATACATTGAATTTATCATGATTTAAGAGACTTGGAAGGAGAATTATTCAATATTAAAATCAGGAATTAAATAAATGTTGCACCAATGAAAAACTAATTGAAGATTGGTTTAAAAAGGCAAATGATAAATTAACCAAAGAAGGCCAAGAGGCAACAGTTGAGACAGTTCCTATAATCATCATTGAAGACAATAAAAAGACAACATAAAGAAAGTGAAGGAGAGAGAGACCATCATAGTAAGTTTATGTTGATCGCATCTTGCTTTCTTTATCATTTTTTCATCCAGTTACTTCACTTCTTTGACTAGAAAGGTTTAACCGAAACCTGATAACTTCTTCCCATCTTCTTTCTAGGTCTTGCTACTATGCCATCACCCACCATATTATTTCCACAACTTGTTGCTTGTTTATATTTTCTTTATGGTCTGCGGGAGCCCCAATCCAAGTCCTAAGGACAAACACATTTAAATTTCAAGGCTTTGTAACAAACTCTATATTTTTCAGAAATACCAAGAGAATTATTTTGGGATCAGTTTTGACTATATTTGAGAACTATTTCGGGATTAGAGAACTATAACTCTGAATTTTGAGTATAAAATATGTGATATTGATCTATCATTTTCTTTATTTGAGCTCCAAATGTGTTTACTTTATTAAAGTTCTCTTATGTGGTCAGACCATCTTCTTTTATTTTATGTGATCATAAATATTTAGTTTAACTATGATGGATGTGAGGAATTTTTTCTTATATTTTCAAATATGTGATGCGTGTGGTTCCTAGTCATCTCTCAGGAACTCTATTAAAAAAAAAAAAAAATTATTTTACTGCAATCTTTATATTTCTTTGAATATCATGGCAGACTTTTGAAAATTCCTATATTATTTTGAAAATCTAGAATTCTAAGAAAATCTTGAAAGAAAGAGGAGTACCACCTCTATAAAAACGTAGGGGGATTTGTATCCCCATGAGGTTTTTGTTTCGGTCCTAATGGATTCAAGCATCAATATTTTGGCTACTCCACCAGGGAATGAATTGAAAATTGAAATTTGGTTTAACATTTTTGAAAGATACATTAAGTTTCCCCAAGTTGATCAGCCCCACCTGGAAATTGGATTAAATAATCAATGAATCATCCTACATCAACTATATAATCTGGTAATAACGACAACTGAGACCAGAGAGGAATTGGAAATATATTGGCAAACATTGGTTCAACAAGAAGAAATATAAATCCTCTGTATACAGAGGAGAGATGAGCGACAAGACCGAAGAAATGAAAGACTAGCTCGAGAACCACAAGAACAAGGTAGGGATTGAAGCTGGACGAATACAAGGGACCCATTACCAGAAGTAAAATCAAGAAACTCTATATTCTAAGAAGTGGAAAACATATTCTTGAAATATCTCTAGATATGGCAGGAAGAAATGAACAACCACAAGAAGAACCACGAAGAGAACCTCATGAAGAAAGACAAGGAGGTGGAGGTGGTGGTGGAAGAAACCAAGAATACCTAATATTTGGAAATTGAAGAAGAGTAAGAGATTCCCCCTTAAATATTCGAGGTGAGAAACATGACCTCCCTGTTCTCCCTAAGGGAACCTTGAAATAATTTTCCAAAGACGAAAAAATTGATGCCAAAAGACACCTTAATTTATTTCTTGATGTTTATGATTTTCATCGTGTTGAATATGATGATGTGATGGTAAGGTTATTTCTTCAAACCTTATCGGTACGAGCCTATGAATGATATATGCAATTTCCCAACAGGTTAATTTTCTCATTTAATGACCTCAAAACCATGTTCCTAACTATGTTCGCTCCTCCAGTTGCATACCATACCCTTCTCACTAATTTTACCAATATTGGTTTGAGGAAGAATGAGAGAATACGAGATTTTAATCTCAATTTCATCAAAACCTTGAGTAAGATTCCATAAGATAAAATACCTAATGGCCCAATGATACTTGGTTGTTATAAGAATGCGATGCCCCCAAATGTAAAATATGCTATCATAACATCCCATATGGATACCTTAGAGGAAGCAATGATTAAGACCACTAATATGGAAGAAATTATGATTGAGACGGGTGTTGACCCCGATATTATCCTGTGAAAAGTATAGAGACATATAGGAGGACTAGATAATGATGATCAAGGAGCCTTTAGCTCAAGAAATAACAAAGAGAAGAAACCACGACCGATCCAAAATCAAATAGCTAGAGAAGGATTTTTTAAGGGAACCATACCATATGTGAAGGTAGACCTTGTTGCGGCACAAGAAACCAAGAAAATAATTGAAATTTCACAAATAAATAGAACCATGAAGATAATGCAAAATGAGATAACCAGATTAAGAAGGGGGGATAATTATGTAGCAAATATGAGAATGTCGGTCCAAGAACAAATAAGGAACCCTCCCCAAGAAAACAGAGTAAGGTTTGAAGACACTGATAATCTGGAAAGACAAATGGTTCCCAGGAAACCAATCCCAAATGTAGTTGTTATCAATGATGTATATGAAGAGAAAATGGTTAAGAAAGGAAACGATTATTTACTTGATGAAAGTGTTGAAAATGTACAGATGGATGGATGCAAGATGTCCATGTATATATTTGAAGACGACGACAATGACCCTGACTCGCAAGAGAATGTTTCCCAAACATGATCGTTTGTAAATAAAGCCAAGACTAAAAATGATTCTAAAAAGGAAAAGGAAAAAGATAAAGAAAAGGTGAATGAGAAAAAGGAAAATGAAAATGTGATAGATAGCGCTGGAAACAAGAAGAAACACCTGATGTCAAACCCTATCCAGATGAAATACAATGGGTTAGAGGACTTGAGTAATATAAGGATAGCTCTTCCTTTTACAAAAGTGGTAAAGATCCCTCAACAAATAGAGAATATTTTGATATTGTTGGATGATCCATCTGGAAAAATGGAGGTTTTTGTTATAAGTCTGAAACAAAGCTAGAAGACATCAATCGTCAAGTTGAGAGGTAAAATCCCACCATTTTATATTTCAATTGAAAATCATGATGCTGCACTTCATAATTGTTTAGTTGACACTAGCACAACCAATAATATTATGACACTGGTGGTCATGGAGGCATTGGGCATGAGATTCACCAAATATTATGAGACTGGTGAAATTATATATGAAATTGATTCCAAACAAGTACCATCTTATGATGAAATCAATGATTTTTATGCTTGGATAATGACGGCTCCCCATATTATTAGAGTTTTCAATATTATTACAGGTTATTGGAGGATTTCACTTGATGGATCTTGCTCAAGTTTCGGTAGTGGAGTTGGAATTTTCCTTGTAAACCCAGGAAATATTGTGCATCCACATCCTATTAGACTTGAATTTACATGTACCAATAATGAGGAATAATATAGAGCTTTGATTGAGGGAATGATTATCGCATAAGAAATGAAGATAGAACATATAATTGTGGCAGGCGACTCCGATATGGTAATAAATAAAGTCACCTAGAGGTATAAGATTAAAAAAGAAAGACTCAAGTTATATTTCAAAAGAGTTAATGAATTGATGGAAGCCTACAACTCTTTCAACATTTCTTTCATCCAAAGGGAAAAAAATCAAAAGGCAGATTCATTATCTTTGGTGGCCTCACTGTCAAATCTAGATGATGTTTAAATAAAAACATATTTTCAAATAAAAATAATTTTTCGACCTTCTATACCTGATAATCAGAAGTATTTGAGAATGATGAACAATTGGAATTTTTTTTTGATGAATGGCGATGAAAATGAAGATAATCACATAACTATTGTCCTGAGGAATTGTATTCAATTCGAGTCTCTTTTTACAAGATATTACCATGCTAAAAACCTTATGGAAGAAGCATTGCTCCAAAAGGTACAAGAAACAAGAAAAAATAATTTTGGAATTGATAGTTCCCAAAAATAAGTCAATTTGGGAGTTGATTGCATAATTGACGAAGTTGATCAATATGTTGCATTATTTAAATAATATCTTGATGTGTTCGCATGAAGTTATGATGATTTGAAGGAATATGATAAAACAATATTTCAACATATTATTCCCTTGAGAGAAAGGGAAAAGCCTATCAAGCAGAAGATAAGGATAATGAACCCCAAATTAAAACCACTGGTAAATTTTGAATTGGAGAAATTAAAGAAGGATGGAACAATATACCCCATTAGACATTCTAATTGGATTTCAAATCATGTGATGGTGAGAAAAAATACTAGGGAGATTCATATGTGTGTATATTTCAGGGATCTTAACAAATAAAGTGTGAAGGATAATTATCCTTTTCCCAACATGGAGTTTATTCTCCAACAAGTCATGGGATCATCCTATATGTCCATGTTAGATGGTTTTTCTGGGTATAATCAAGTCTTGGTTATTGAATAAGACGGAGCAAAGGAAACTTTCATAACACCTTAGGAGACATATGCATATGCTCAGATTCCCTTTGGTTTTAAAAATGAAAGAGATACATTTAATAGGGCTATGGATCATGCTTTTGAGGGGTTGATAGGAAAATTCATGGTGGGATATCAAGAAGAATTAAAAATATACTAAAAAACAAGGAGCGATCACATTCATCACTTGAGGAAAGTTTTTGATAGGTGTAGATTATATGGTGTTTCCTTTAATCCAAAGAAATGTTTATTAGTTGTAACTCAAAGAAAACTATTGTGTCATATTGTGTGCAAGGAAGGAATCTATATATATCCATAAAGATTTAGAGTTATAAATGAACTCAACCCCCCATCATAGAAGAAATGAGTTCAATCATTATTTGGCAAGATCAAGTTTGTACGCAGATTTTCCCATGACTATGCAAGTATTGTGAATCCGATCAATTTATTGTTGAAAAGGACTAGAGGTTTGAATGGACTACAGATACATAATAATATTTTAATAATATAAAAAAGGCAACCACTACAGTCCCAATCCTCATTAGCCCATATTTTCAAAGAGACTTCATCATTTATTTGTTCGCTACAGAAATGGTTGTTGCATATATTCTTACTTAGAGGAATACCAAGTGTGAAGAATTGTCAATTATCTTCATGAGCAAGACCCTTCATGATTTTGAATTGAGATATTCAGAATTGGAGAAGGAAGATCTATCTCTTGTGAAAGAGGTGGCGCACTTTCAGAATTACATACTTAATTCTCATGTCATTGTGTATGTCCCATCCTCTCTTGTGAAGATGATTTTAAATCAACAATTGAGAGAAGGAAAATAGGAAATCTGGATGGCGAAGATTCAAGAATATGTATTGAAATTAAATCTTTAAACGCAGTTAAAGGACAAGGTTTATGTAAGCTCATTGCAAATAGTGATTCTTTGGATGGATTTATTTCAATCTCAGTAGGAGAACCCATGGCAGATTCAGAGTGGTATAGAGATATTTTAATCTACTTGAGGTTTGGATAATTTCCAGACACCATGAACCCTAAATAGCAAAGAACATTGAATATGAAGTCCTGTCAATATGTGATTATTGTTGATATATTGTTCAGGGGGAACTATGATGGTATATTAATGAGGTGTGTTGATGAAAGGAAATCTCAAGAATTGATAAAAGAATTCCATGAAGGAATATGTGGTGGACATTTTGTGTCTACCGCAACTTCCCATAATATAATAAGAGATGGTTTTCATTGGCCATCATTTTTTAAAGACTCATTTGATACCATAAGGAAATGTGTATCTTGTCAACAATTTTCATGGAAAATGAAAACATATGCAATTCCATTACAACATATATTTGTAGAACAACCATTTTCCCAATGGGGACTCTATTTCGTTGTACCAATAAATCCAAAGTCAAGAAAAGGACATATAAATAACCTCACCGCTACAGATTATTTTACAAAGTGGCTAGAAGTAGTGGAATTAAAAAAGGTTGATTCTGAAGAGTTGATTAA
>JASDQU010013085.1:142621-158748 GCA_032191745.1 Picea mariana | reverse complement strand
AGAAAACTTATTAAGCACTAAACCCCTATTAAATATGCCCATTGTCAATAGGTGTACACCTTTCGGCGTAAAAATACTCGTAATTCACCCACAGAGGCATACAAGAGGAAGGTTGTTCAGTGCCAAAGTTCCCTCTCCCATCCTGAAATTTTGGTAAGAGTTGAGAAGGGATCTGACCCGCATTAAATAGTAAAATTTCTATAATCTAAGTTCCCATACTTTGACAAATCCACATCAACATTGGCCAAACCCATGGAGGACCTCCCCTGCAAGGTCTCCCTAGCAAGCCTTCCCATAAAAAACACAGTTCACAAATTCTCAACGCAGGTTTTGGACAATCCAGCAAGGGTGTCAAGTTTTCTACTCTATATTTTAAACTCAATAAGAGAGCCAAATGAAACTCGATCATTATTTAAAATCCTACTCGCATATGCGCTAGACACAAGGAAAAAGGGGTAACCAAGGACAAAACTGTGGGTTCATTAAATAAAAAGCAGAGTGGAGAAAAACTAGGTTCATGATTTTACAGAGGTAAACAATAGATTTATGGGTTGTATAAGGTATTACAAGATAACATAAGACTTAGAGAAGGACGATGAAACTTCAGTGAAACACATTACTTACAAATCAATGAATTAAGAAAATTTGTTTCGCATGACAAAGTATGAGTAAGTTCTTGTAAAAATTTTCTTTTCCCCACGCTGCTAGATCAAAATTATTCAACAGGCAAATAACCACAAACGTTAAATAACAATCCTAACAAGCAATCATTAAGAGAAAAAAAAATTCTACCAACCAATATCGAGCATATAAGAAATGGACCATACACCACAAGATTTTCACATGCAGAAAGATTTACCAATTAGAGGTTCCATGGTAAAAATAAAATTGATTGAAAATCAAATACGGTCTAAAATTTTCCCAACAATCTATATTTATTCCATTAATAAACATGTGAATCAATCAATTGTAATACAATTACAATAGTCCTATTACTTTGCAGAAAAAATATTTTTTTATCAGTCAATCAATTTACTTAACAAATTATCCAACATCTATGGAAGGTATAATAAGCAATAGAGTATCGTAACTAGATCGAGGTTTTCATTGATGTTGATCTTTGATGGATGAATGCACAAAATTCTCCTAACCCTTGCCCACTAATCCAAGAACTTCACCGGTACCTCCCAGTGAATGCCAAGGGTACTCTTATTCCTCCTTAGCCCCCCAAGCCGCAAAGGGGCCACACACATGCAACCAAAAAATACTCTATCTCCAAGCTTCCCTTACAAGGTAGAGTCACCACTCTCTGTCATGATGGGTATCCCAAATCTCATAAGAGAAACCAGTCAAAAATAATTCAGCAGCATAGTCTTACCAATAACCAGTGTGATCCCTTTTTCATCCAGACCATTTTCTTTATAGGATTTTCCTTAATGACACATCCCCACTTGCACAATTAATTCTTTTTTTTATTAAATAAATTAGAATTATTTCCCCCTTACACTTGTCACCCTCTCCCAAGTCGCACAAGTAATTCCACATTTTATTTTAATTAAAATCAATTTCCCTCACCTTTCCTAAAAGAGCTCCCTAAATCACTCATAGTTGTTTCTTTATCCCCCCATATTCCCAGTTAATGACTGACACATTACTAAATCTGAGTTGATTTAAAATAAGGGTGTTGTTCTAGTTAGACTAGAGTTAACTAGAATCTAGATACCTTTCTATGCATACACATTCTTTCATGTTTATTTCTTTCTTATTTAAAAAATTCTCTTTTTATATTTTCTTGCACATATGTGTATTATATTAATTCTTTAGACTTATATCATTTTTCTTAATTTCTTAAATTGATTTACCTCATTCCTATTTTGATTTAGTTAATAATTTTAGTTTAGCCTCTTTACAAAAACTTAGACTCGGGCTTAATTATTATTATTATTATTTTGAAAAGGATTAGACTCTTATAGGGATTTATAATTTACAAATTACTCATTAATTATTCATATCTGACAAGGTCTAAGGATTTTCAAGGTTTGCAATTATTCTTTCAAGGTTAACTAGGCCAACTAAATTCAATGACTTAAGTTTTATTTATGCAACGTGCCCTTCAAGACGCACTATGTGCTCCAAGGGTGCCACTTGCCTTTGACTAGTTTTGGTAGTTGTCCAACCCTTGGAGCCAGCACTCCATTTAGGAGACCTTGTGAGAGACTAAGGGCTTCTAAGGAATAAGGTCCCCACCTTATTTCATGCCCCTTAGAATCTTCATGAGAGACTGTCTCAATCTTCCCTCATGACATCGTAGACCTCTCGAACTAGGTAACCGTTAACCTACAATTTGAGACATGGCGGGAGTGCTATTAGGTTGTGACATGGAATATTCCACACCTCTCCCTCAATATATGGTATATGTGCATGGCCCATTTATGCCTTATGTGAGTCATATTTGCAAGAATTCATCAACCTGCATCCATCAATGAAACACTATTAATGATCCATATATAAAATCATATTATAATCGATCATATGTCACATATGCATAAATGAAATAATCAAACCAATACAATCCACTCCATGACTTAATCTGGAGTCCAATGAGGTCCATTGATGCCATCGACATCCACAATCTATCAATTGTCCTACACACTCAGGAAAAACTCATTAATAACATCTGCCAATACATATATTGCAAATAAAATCAAATCACAACCATCAACATCATCATAAAAATACATAACCGAAACAAATGACCATGTATTATAACTGGATCACTTGCATGCAAGTGTCCTCAAAGAATAAATCGATAACATGTGCTCGCAAGAGCGAGATGTTACATACACCCCCTCTTGTTCTAACTTCATCCTGAAGTTGTACAGTGTATAAAAATGCAATAAATAAAGTATCTGAAAATATCTATATGTCTAATCTATCAAACATGTAAGGAAACTACTGGAGCATATCATATGCGTCCTCCCAGGTGTCTAAGTGTGGACTATAATTGTCCCACTAGACCTTGAACCTATCAACTATTCGACGTCGTAGTTTTCAAATGTGATGATATAAAATGTGGATTGTCTCCACTGTGACTGCACCCTCGTCTGGCACCTGCAAATAAATCATTTCAATCACATGTGTAGGATCACTAATATAATGTCTCAAAACAGATACATGAAATAAATCATGCATATGCCTCAAAGATTCAGGCAAGGCTAGTCGATAGGCCACGATCCTTTTCCTTTCCACAACTTTGAAAGGTCCCACAAACCTAGGGGAGAGTTTAGCACCCTTTCCAAACTTTATCGAAATCTTGTGTGGTTTCACCCTCAATTAAACACAGTCACCAACTTCATAATTGCGGTCAATGTGATGTGCATTAACATAACTCTTCTACCAATCTTGCGCTTCTTTAATCCTTTGTCTTATCATTTTCATTTGTTCTTCCATTTCTTGGATCACTTATGGTCCTACCATGACCCTATCCTCAATTCGATCCCAACTCAATGGCGTCTGACATGGTCACCCATAAAGAAACTCAAACGATGTCATCTTAATGGTACTTTGATAGTTTTTGTTGTATGCAAACTCTACCAATGGCAAGAACTCCTCCCAATGTTTATGTTGGTCCATCATGTACATACGTAACATATCTTCCAAAATTTGGCTCGTTATTTCTATCTTCACGTCTGTCTCAGAGTGATATTCTGTACTAAAGTTCAGTTGTGTCCCCAAAGCCTCTTGGAAATTGCTCTAAAAACATCCTGTAAACACCAATCCTCTATCAGATATGATCCTTTTTGGCACACCATGTAATCTCACAATCTCGATGATAAAAAATATAGCTATGTCTGGCACCTGATACATGGTACACACAGAAATAAAATGTGCACTCTTCGTCAGAGTGTCAACTACCATGAAAATCAAGTCGTGTCTCCTTTCTGTCAATGGAAATCCAACTATAAAGTCCATCGAAATGACCTCCCATTTCGATTCCAAAATAATGTGTGGTTGTAGTAATCTTGTCGGATGTGTATGTTCATCTTTCACTTGCTGACATTCTAGACATCTCTCCACGTAGCTAACTATGTCTTCTTTCATTCATTTCCAGAATAATAAAGGCTTGAGGTCTGTGCTCATCTTCGTGACTCTAGGATGAGCCATGTACACTACGTGATGTTATTCACTTAAGATCATGCCTCTTAATTTGTCATTAGGTGGTATGTAAATCTTGTTGTTATACCTCATTAATCTGTCCTTGTCCAATGTATAACCTTGAAACCTTGTTACCCTCATGGTATCTTGTCCAATATTTCTTTAACCTCTTTGTACCAGTCGTCGTCAATATATATAGATATAATATTTCCTCGAAGATTCATCTGAAGGGGCATTACCAAAAATATGTGTGGTCTTTGACTCAATGCATCCGCCACTCTGTTCACCATGCCCTTGATGTATGTAATCTCAAAATTGTATTTGCTAAGTAATTCTCACCAACGCCTCTATCGTGTGTTCAAGTCACTTTACATAAATATATGTTGTATTCCATAGTGATATGTCTTTAGTTTGAATTTTCATCCAATAAAATAGTGTCTCCAAAATCTCAAGGCATAAACAATGGCCAATAACTCCAAATCATGCATTACGTAGTTCTCCTCATGCTTTCTTAATTTCCTTGAGATGTAAGCGATCACACGATCGTCTTACATCAATACTCCACCTAAAACTTCCTTGGATGTGTCCGTGCACACCAATAATTCCTTGTCCATGTCGGGGAATTTCAGTATAGGCGATGTCTTCAATAACTCCTTGAGCCTTTGAAATTCTTCTGTGCGTTTCTCACTCCATAAAAACTTCTTGTTTTTCTTCTGCAATTCTGTGATCAAATTTTCTATCTTTAAAAAACCTTCGATGAACTATTGATAATATCCTTCTAAACCCATAAAGTTGAATAATTATTGTACATTTTTCAGTGCACTCCATTCCATAATATCCTCTACCTTCACGAGATCCACAACGAACCCTTCACTGGATATAACATTCCCTAAGTAATGAATCTTTGATTAATAAAAAGAACATTTCGACATTTTCCTGTATAATTTGTTTTCTCGCAAACACTGTAGTATGAAGCTTAAATGTTCATCATGTTATTTTTCCATCCAACAATATATCAATATGTCATCAATGAATACTTGAAAAAACTTGTCAAAGTATTCGCGGAACACCCCATTCATCAAACGCATGAATACCCCCGAGGTGTTTGTCAGTCCAAACGGTAAAACGGTAAACTCGTAATGTCTAAAACTCGTCTTGAATGTGGTCTTAGGAATATCTTCCTCTTTAATTTGTAACTGGTGATATCCTGATCTCAAGTCTATCTTTGGAAACACCATCACTCCTTTCATTTGATCAAACAAATCATCTATCCTTGGAAACATATATTGGTTCTTGATTGTCACCTTGTTCAATTGACGATAGTCAATACAAAGTCTCCATGACCCCATCCTTCTTTCTTATGAAAATAACAAGTGCACCCCAAGGTGACACTTTTACGTATAAGTCCCAAGTCCAACAAATCCTTCAATTTCATTTTCAAATCCTATAGCTCAGGTGTTGAAATCTGATAAGACATTCTTGCTATCAGTTCAGTTCTAGATTTCAATTCGATGGTAAACTCCAACTATCTTTTGGGAGGAAAACCTGGTAACTCTTCTGGAAAAATGTCTGCAAATGCTTGTACTATTGGAAGGTCTTCCAATCCTTCTGCCTCACCCCTTTCATTTATTGCTCAGATTGTGTATAAATTTCATCCCTTGTGCATGCTCTTATGTAGTTGTAAGGAAGAAATGAACCTCAAGGACACTCCCTAGTTTCTTCCTATGATCACTCGTCTCTCTCCCTCATCATTGGCCAAACTCAATTGTTTCATCTTACATTTGAGTCTCACATCTTTTGGATTACTGAGAGGGGGGTGAATTAATGATAGAGAAATTTAATCCTTTTTAACCATATAATACAACTTTTATATCATTGTAGCATTATCATACAATAAATGCAGAGTAAATAAGCAATGAACAAATGAAAAGTCATACACATACATAGTACACCAGTGTTTTACATGGAAACCCAAAGCGGGAGAAAACCACAGAATTCTTTTTCTTATATGTCTTGAAGAAATACATTCATTGGAAGCACCAACTTCCTTTATTTTCCAGCTGCAACTGGAAAGAAGATCCAACCCCCTTGTTTCTCAAGATACAACCTAAAGGAAGCTCCAACTCCCATATTCTCTGGATACAGCTAGAAGGAGGCTACAACCCCCTATGTTCTCCGACTACAACCAGAAGGTGGATACAACCACTTTTCCTTGCCCCGTCTAACCACCTTGAAGTAGAAGTAGAATGATGGAACCACTGTCACGCTATCACTGTAAGATATACCATTGTAAACTTGTAACAATAAACCTAAACCATGCATCAACCATGCATCAACATGTACCTCAACCTCTAATCAACCTGTACCATAAACAAGTGCATCAACCATGCACCAACCTGTACCAAACAACCTGTAATCAACCTATACCATAAACAAGTGCATCCAACCATGTACCAAGTATGTACCAATCATGTGTCAACTAATCATCACCTATGACTCATCAATATGTACCAACATCATCAACTATACACCTCATGTATGTGCCAACTCATCAACTACTTGTCTCAACCATGTACCCAACATGTATCTCAACCAAAAGCCCTCATCAATATCATCATCCAAATATGATTTGTAACTCTGTAATAGACCTAGTGTATATGATCACATACTTGCAAACCTTCCTTAACTTTAACAACAAAATACTAACATTTTCATCAAACTTTTCTTTAGTCTCACATGACTCGTTTTGGATTAGTCAACAATGCTAACTTGAAATAATCATAACTATGTACCTGTAATGAATAAATATATGAAAATGATATAAATATTATTCAGTTTGTTTTATGCAATTCCTCCAGGTGTCACTACTTGGAAGCTCTCAGAAAAAGAGTTATAGCAAAAATGGCATACCTTGTTGAATTTTGGCTTATTCTAGAGAGCGACCTTGTAGAACATGCCCCGCATGGAATATTTGTTGAATGGATCTGAAAATGTTACAAAGAATAATACAGATGGTAATCTAGCCAACACATTTGGTCTTACTAAATTTTTATTTTTATGAAGAATTATGATGTTTTTACCCGAAACACCTGTTTTAGACTAGTTTCAGGACTAGCCACAAACCCTGTTTTCCACAGAGTGTAACTCCAAAAAATACAATGACCCACAAGATGAATTTTTTACCACAGACACTTGGATATGTTTCCTCAATTCCCTAGCAATTTCACTATCTTAATCATTCTAGAAAAAAAATTATTGCGAAAATGGTGAGATGACTTGTAAATAACATACCTTAGAAAGCATCATCAAAAGAATTTATCCTCCCTTGAATTCAGCCTTCTTTTCTTCACCTTCCCTCTGAAATTCAACTTAGATATCCTTTGGTTACCTCAGTCACCTATATATATTCAATATGCTCAAGTGTGATGTAAAATGAGAGAGCCTTGCCTCTTATTTATACTCTCCATCTTGTAGGTCACTTAACCTATTTCTAGGTCACTTAACCCATTTATAGGTCACTTAACCTATTTTCCTCATTTTTAGGGTTAACCACTTTCCATAATTAGAAATTTCTCCATTACTTTAGCATTTAAATATTCCTCCTTGACTTTGTCACCTCACTTTATCATTTAAATAATCTTCTTTGATTTTGTCACTTCACTTTATTATTCAAATAATCCTTCTTGACTTTGTCACTTTACTTTATCATTCAAATAAAAATTTCTTCCTTGCAAGCTCTTTGACTTCTTTGACCTTTTGGGGCTTCAAGCCAACATATGAGGGTCCTCCAACTTCATAAGGCCATAACTCTTAAATCGTGAGGAGTTATGTGATGTTCCACATACCAGTAGAAATGGTATGACATGTACTATCCATATAGAATAATATTACCTTCAAATATATTAAAAATCATACCATTATACATGAAACAACCTTGGGTCCATTACCCAAACCTTTGTTTTATCAGACTTTCTTCAAGGGTTGACATCAATGACAACCACCCTTAATCAACAATCTCCCCCTTTGGCATTGATGAAAACACTCTGATGCAATACTGAAGTCATATCACTCTTGTTCCTCCTGGAACCATGCCTCTGTCCTCTGCATATCTGTGACCATTGCTCCTCTTGGAATCATGCCTCTGTCCTCTACATCTGATAAATATCTCCCCCTTTGTCATCAATGGCAAAGGTATCTTTCCATCCGAGGCTGCTTCCCCTAGCTGAACTATCCTCTTTATGGTGATTCCTTTTGTACATATAAGACATATAAGATAAACATTCAAAATAATTCATTTTGGAGTAGAAATAACTCCGAGTCTCTGGCGAAGATACTCAAAGGCTTCCCATAGAAGTGGTTTTGTAAATATGTCTGTCACTTGTTCTTTTTCCCACATACTCAAATATGATGTTGTTTTTTACAACCTGTTCCCATAGAAAGTGATACTTGATTGGAATGTGCTTCGTCTTGGATTGCATCATCCAGTTCTTTGAGATACTGATGGCACTTGTATTATCACAATAGATTGGAATGGGATCATCATACTCAACCTGTATATCTGTCAGAATTTGTTTCATCCAAATAACATGTGTACAACATGTTGTTGTTGCAATATACTTTGCCTCAGCTATAGATAGAGATACTGATGATTGTTTCTTTCTTAGCCATGATACTAAAGTTTTTCTCTCGGCTTGTAGTTTTTCTTCTATTAGCCTTCATTTGTTTGATCGACCTATTTTCCCTTGATTGGATTTCCTAAGAAGTCTCTCCCATATAATTTCTTATTGATCACTGCCCTCTCTACCCCTGTCACTAATCCTTTTTCTTTCCTGAGCCCTCAGCCATCATCCAAGAATTTATTTTCACAAACCGCTGCCATAAGCTCAAGCACAACACTGGGAATGGTCCGATATGGACTCAGATCAAGCGAGAGAGTAAGTTCAGTGATCAACAGTGAGTAATAATCGTGGGAATCGGGAGTTCTAAACGTTGTTGAGTTTGTTTGTAGAAGGTCTGAACTCCCAAAACCCGAAATTAGCGTGGGCCGTCCGATCTAGCAGGACACGTGGCACCAGATCCGAACCGTAGGGAAAGTCATTTTGGGAAGGCTAAACTGAGGAATGCATAGATTTCCTGAGTCCCAAAATGTCGAAGTTCCGAATCTTGAAATACCGATATGCATCTGGGCCATCCGATTCAAAGAAACATGGCACCTGATCTAAGAAATCATGATTTTGCGACTCGAAGGTTTTAGCATGGAGCATAATGTAGATTCATCAAACATGAAGTCGCGAAATGCGATGTCACGAAGTGACTAGGAGTTGGGCCCATGATCACAACCCGTGGTTATATAGGAAACACAACCATAAGGAAGGGTAAGTGCCTATTGAGCGGTAGGCAACTGAGGTTTTCGAGCAAACATCATGGCCGTCAAATTCAAAGTAAATCCAACTATCAAGTTGGATGGGATATTTCGTAGATTTGAGCATCGAGATTTTTGGAATCAAGTGGAGTAAAGATTCCCGAAATGCAAAATCCCAAAATTTTATATAGGATAAGCATGAGGTCATGGCCAGAGGATGCATGAAGCAATAGAGAGGAGCCACCCCAGAAGCCGAGGGCATCCATATTTTTCACAGAGGGAGATATATGTGGTCTCAAGGTGCCAGGATTAACTTGAGGGATCCGTGGACATCTCCTGGATCATTCATGGGTGTCAGGTTTCATCCCGATCCAAATGAAAGTAGTTAATGTAAATGGGGAAGGTGGTTGAAACCTCGTTTCACCCCATAAATGAAAGCATGTAAAAGATGGTCATGGAGGCAGACTATCAGCTCAAAGTTCCCCTATCAACGAATTCTCCTGCAAATCCCATACTGGCCTGAGATCACGTCTGATAGAAGAATGCAGGTGTAGAATGGAAGAAGAGAGGCAGATGAAAAGCTTTGATTGCAGTAGCCAGGTCACACTCCTGGTGGTGGCAAGTTGTTCTGAATATAAATACTCATTTTTGAGATTTTTTTAAGGTCAATGGTTGAGCTAGGCTCCTGATTGTAACACTTTGATACATCTCTGGTTCTTTGTTATGTAATAAGATTTGAGATTTCTTGTTTAATCTAAGTCAACTCCTTTATCCACTCTTTTTCATCTGATAATGAGAGTTTCATGATTGAAGGATTCACATGAATTGTTGCGACTGTGTTGTAATGGAGGTTTGATTGCAGTGTTGTTGTAGTGTTTTCTCAGTTTCCAGAAGTCTTCAGTTCAAGAGGATATTGTTATTGAATATTTTCTCCCATAGGATACTAGAAGACCTGATGTCCACAACAGGCCTCCCATATCCTCGCTCGTTCTTCCCTTACTCACACTTTATTACAACTTACTAACTGAAGTTAAATCAATACCTCACTTGCTCATGCATTGCCTAGTTCAGATTTCTGAGTTAAAGCAATATTTTCTTGAGTCTGCACCCATTCGACCTCCTTTAATTTTATTTACTGTGACATAAAAGATGATGGGTATTGGGCTCACCTATGCTGCAATCCAGAGGTGACTTCTAGTGCTAACATTTATGGCACCGTTGTCAGGGATGAAATAAAGATTTTCCCTGGGATTGAATGACAAACCTTATTGGTTATGAAGGTGCATCAGAACTCAGTACATTGAATATTTAAACTGTCCACCTGGAAACTCCACTATTACGAATCCACTGTTCCAGGTGTGGATTCTAGAGGCAGACACACGAGGTCTACCCCACAGTTGCCTTTAGCAACACCTGAAGCTAACCCAAAGAAAATTGTCAGAAGACAGAAGACCCCTCAGGAAGGTACTTCAACTGCTGAATGAGGTATTTCTGATGATTTTCACCATCCTCATTTAGAAGCTCCAATAGCGGCTTCTCATTTTCCTATTAAACAATCTATTGGAGCTTCTAGAAGTTTAAATTTTGGGAGCTTTCCTGCTGATTTACCCTCTCCTAGTTTCACTACTCCTCCTCCTATTATATTTGCTTCTTTTAAAGAGAGGGAAACCTCTTTTAAAGAGAGGGAAACCTATTTTCCTTCTATCCCTCTAGCCTTTTCCCCTAATCCTTTATTGTTTCCCTTTCCTCCCAGAAACACAACCCCCAGTCTCCCTTGTTTGAACCCCATCCCCTCCTAGTTCTCCTCCACCTCACATCCCAATGGCGGGCGCTAATCCCCCTAGGAACAGAATGGATTCTATAGTTGCTGCAATATATGTTCCTCTAGTCCTACCTCAACCAATGAATTCTCTCCTTGCTAGATACTACCTAAAATACATGCCCAAATTCACTAGGGAAGAATACATAACTGTTGACGAACAACTTGTTGCTTTCTACAGTTATGCAGACAATCTAAATATCGAAAATGAAGATGTATGGATGAGAGTCTTTGTTCAGAGCCTTGATGGCGAGGCAAGGAAATGGTTTAGACGATTAAACCTTGGATCCATTGTTGGGATTGAGGCTTTATATGATGTCTTCTTGAGACAATGGGGGGATAAAAAAGTCTTTATGTATTATATCATAGATTTCAGGTCTCTAAAGAGAAAATAGGGAGAATTTGTTTCTAATTTCTCCAAAAGATTCAACAAAATGTACAATAAGATCCCTGCTAAGATAAATCCTACATAAGCCTCTGCCAAAATCACTTATGCTAGTGATTTTGACCCCGATTTCTGCCTCCTGTTGAGAGAGAGAAGAGATACCTCCTTGTCTCATATGCAAGATGTATCCTTGGAAGTAGAATCCAATGTGTTGGTGGTTGACAGACTCAAAAATAAGGTTGATAGAGATAGAGGAAGAGGGAGATCCGAAGCCTCAACCTACGGTTCCTCTGCGTCCCATCCTCAAGCAGATGAATTGGCCAAGATGGTAAAGTGATCCAGATGGATATCGATGGCCACCCACCTTTTCCAACTGGCTCAAAACAGTTTTCTAACAATTTTGGCAATTTACTATTTTTAGTAGTTTTAACTTCCAGGGCCATTTTCAGGGCCTAAATAAAGGTTTTTTAGGATCGATATCCTCAATGATAGACAAAGGCATTATTGGCCCCCCAAAATGAATCTTCTCTACGATACCTTTCCAACGGGCTATCACACGCCTAAAATGGAGATCGTATGCAAAAGTTACGACCCTAGGAAGTTGATGTACTAACTTACCCAAATGGGGCCCACATGACTTTTGGCGCTTCATCTCCTAGGGTTAGGTTTTTGGATGTCTAGGGTTTTTGGTATTCTTTCTTATTGTAAAAATGCCTTCAAAGCCTCATTTTAATCTTCTTCTTGTGAATGCGCACTGCCGTGACATCTCTTCTTAGAGATAAGTCGCCACCATTCCAACAAGCTTGTTTCCGCTGCATTTTACAGTTTCAACTTATTTCGTTATTGAATAGAAAACCAGTTTTACTATATCTCCGTTATTTTTTGTTAAGCACCTATTAATAATCTATATTCATTTCATTCTGCTCATAAAATATGGATCATAAAGTCTCTTTCTGCAAAAAAGGAAAAGATGAAATTTGAAGGGAAGCTGAGTTATAAGAGTGCCCAAGGTACTGACAACATGGGTAAATTAAGAAGACCAAATACTACCCCTCAGATACTTCTGAGAGATCCTAGAAGAAGAGATAGGGATGATAATAAAATCCAACCCCCTCTCCAAAATAATCTTGTCGCTGATGTAGAAGGTGAGGAAGAAGAGTTAGATCCTGAAATCCATTGTCTTGGAGACAACTCCCCTTTTCCCCATTTAACTCAATATGCATATGAATCTTCCCTCATGGACAACCAAATAAATGAGTTGAGTAAAGGGGACAAGACCGATAGTAATCCCAATAAATATAACCTCAGGTCTAAGAAGAAAGAAGAGAATTCTGACATCCCTGTTCTGACATCCCTAATCAACCTCCCAGAGTAGATATGCCTGCTAAAGACTCAATAAACACCAACAAGGAAATGTAAAGACAAAATCCCTCACCATTAGCCAAAGGTCCTATCCCAAAAGTAAAATAAATTTTGAATCCCCCCTCCTCTTTCAACTTTGAGCATGAAATTCAAAAGATCAGAATCCTTGTACCTCTTTTAGAGTTGGTTAAGCACGAAGATTTTAAAAGATCCCTCTCTAAAATGTTGCATCCTGAGAATTCATCTTATTCCAAAGACTCAGTAAACCTTCAAGATGAAAAACCAACAGTCATTCTAGGTCCCTTGATAGAATATAGAGACGATTTGTCCCCTCCCTTCTATAACTCACTGAACATACATGATAAAGTGATGCATAATTGTTTGATGGACTCGGGAGCATCTCATAATATCATGTCCAAAACTGTCATGGATGAGCTTGGATTAGAAATAACAAAATATTATCATGATTTGTATTATTTTGATTCAAGGAAGGTACAGTTCCTTGGGGTCATCAAATATCTAGTCGTGACCTTGTTTGAGTTGCCCATGAAAAGTGTGGTCAAGGATATCATGGTGGTTAATGTTCCCCCCAAGTTTGGCATGCTCCTATCAAGATCTTGGATCAAGTGAATTGGAGGAAAATTGTAGATGGACCTCACATATGATACCATTCATGTGTTCAGAGGGGAGAATAGAATACTGTACAAAGAATCTTAGTTGGCCTACATTATCAGTGATGAAGCTGACACCACCAACCATCCTATCTTTGCACTTGACACTGATTTGGGATCCATCTTATTGAAACTCATTGATGCCCTTGAACCTCCTCTTGAAATTAGAAAACAATCCCTTACTCTTTGTGAAGACTCTCCTCCGATTTCCTCTATTTGGAAAATGTTCTTTGATGGAGCCTCTTCTAGAGAAGGTGTTGGTGCTGGAGTGGTCTTTGTCTCACCTGTTCAAGAAATAATATCTTTGTCCTACAAGTTAGAATTTGAAGCTACCAATAATGTGGAAAAGTATGAAGATCTTTTTTTGGGTTGAGGGATGCAAAAGACCTAGGAATTAAAGAAATATCAGTGTTTGGGGATGCAGAGTTAATTTTCCATCATATCAAAAATATTTATCAATCTAAGCACCCTTGACTTAGGAGTTACAGAAATGAAGTATGGGATCTAGTCGACAGTTTTTTCTTGGATTTCAACATATCATTTGTTCCAAGAGAAGAGAATGACATGGTCGATTCTCTGGCCACTTCAACAAGTAATTTCAGAGTCCCTCTGCCATCCAAAATCAAGTATGATGTAGAAGTAAAATATAAACCCACTATACTTGACAATGTCAAGCATTGGAAAGTTTTCGAGGATGATCTGGAAATCAAAAGATTCCTGGAGACTGTTGATGAGTTTTTTGCATTACACATTGATCAAGATCCTGATTCTAGAATAAATTCTCATGATGATGTTTTTCTATGAAAAATTGCTAATCATCATATAGTCCAGTTGCCCAGTAATCATATCCCAAAGGGACTTGTTCCTCTAGAAAGACTATTTGACATAAATGATGTCGCCATAAAGGGTAAATTTTCAAATGAAGGTGTTGATGTAGCTGAGTACAATATTGGCACAGAGAAGGATCCCAAATTTGTCAAGTTGTCAAGTATCCTGTCAAAGAAGCAAAGGACCGAGTATGCTGTGTTGTTAAGAGAATTCGCTGACGTGTTTGCCTGGACATATGAAGATCCCAGAACATATGATACAAGTTTCATTGAGAATAAGATTCCATTGAAAGAGGAGGCCAAACCATTCAGGCAACAATTAAGACAAATAAATCCTATGTTGTTGCCTATTATGGAAAGGGAGGTAAAGAAGTTGTTGGATGCCCAAATTATTGTCCCTTTGAGATATTCGAAGTGGGTATCCAAATTGGTCCCAGTAAGAAAGAAGAATGGATAAGTCAGACTGTGTGTCGATTTCAGGAACCTGAACAGAAGATCTAAGAAGGAAAATTACTCTTTTGAGAAGATGGAACACATATTGCAGAGGGTAACGGGTGCATCCAGGATGTCCATGATTGACGAATTTTTTGGATACAATCAGATTTATGTCTTAATTGAGGACAGAAAGAAGACAACATTCACCACCCCTTGGGGCACATTCATGTATCCCAAAATGCCCTTTGGATTCATGAACATAGGAGCAACCTTTCAACGAGCCATGGACATCGATTTCATTGGAGAAAGGGATAAATTTGTATTCATCTATCTCTAAGACATTACAATCTTCTCTAGATATGATAAAGAACATTTCTTGGTCATTCTTGTCTGAATTGATGAAGCATATTACAACCATGATCAGGAAGGGGAATGACGTAAAATGGACTGTTGAGTGCATAAATTCCTTTAATCAAATCAAGAAGGCCTTTATTGAGGCACTCGTTCTTATCAGTCCCGATTACACCAAAGATTTTCTGATTTTGTCTTTTGCTTCTTTTAACACAGTGGCAACTGTGTTATTGCAGAAAAATGATGAAATATTGGAGCACCCTATTTCATTTTTCAGCAGAGCACTAAGAGATGCAGAGGTGAAATATGAAATCACGGAGAAACAAGCCTATGCCTTGGTAAGAGCTCTCAAATATTTTAGAGTTTATGTTTTTCATTCAAAGATCATCACATATGTTCCTTCAGCTTCTGTGAAGGACATTCTCATTCAGCCTGACATAGATGGTAAAAGGAGCAAGTGGATTGCCAAGATCGTTGAATTTGATCTGGAAATAAATCCCACCAAACTAATTAAAGGCCAAGTTTTAGCCAAGCTATTGGCCGAGTCTAATTGTAAAATTTTGGGGGTTAACTTCATCAACACCCACTCAAAAAATTAGCAATATGAGTTGTCTCATACAGACCCATAGGTCAGCCCTCCATTGGCAGAATGCACCTGGTACAAAGAGATTTTATTTTTTCTGCAAGAGTTGAGACCTCCTGATGGAATGGGAAAAAGTAAGGAAAGAGATTTAAAGCTCAAAGCAATCATATGTTTCCT
>JASDQU010013085.1:114460-137491 GCA_032191745.1 Picea mariana | reverse complement strand
GCTCATGCATTTCCTAGTTCGGATTTCTGAGTTAAAGCGATATTTTCTTGAGTCTGCACCCATTCGACCTCCTTTAATTTTATTTACTGTGAAATAAAAACTAATGGGTATTGGTCTTACCTCTGCTGCAATTCAGAGGTGACTTCTAGTGATAACACTTTACATACCAATCTATCTTTGTTCCTTGTAACATGTCCATTTTTGTTCAATTTATTCCTATATACCTACTTTGTTCCGATCACATTCTTATCCTTTGGTCTTGGAACCAATTCCCAAGTGTCATTTTTCTCTATTTGATCCAATTCTTCATCCATGGCCTTGTTACAAAATTCATCCTTGCTGGCCTCTTCAAAATAGGTTGGTTCAATCGTAGATGTGAGTGCTAGGTGTGTATGTTTGGTGAATGGATTCTTCTTCTAGTCTCAACTCCTGCGTCTTTGTTTCTGATAATCTGTTCTGAAGGATGATTCTTTTGTACTCGTCTACTAGGCATCTTTGGAGGAACTTGTTGAAATTTCTCTTCTAAATCTGTCATATTCTCTTCATCTTCCTCTTCTACTTCCTTTTCATCTTTTGCTTCTTCTTTGAAATGTTGTTTCATTGATTCATTTTCTTCTTCCTTTGATTCTGGTCTGCCTATTTCATCAATTGTTACGTTGATGCTTTCTACAGATTTGTTCAATCTCAGATTGTAGCAATTGTATGCTTTCCTTATACTTGAGTAACCAACAAGTACTCCTTTGTCCACACGAGAGTCAAACTTTCCCATTTTTCCATCTTCTCTTTTGATGTAGCATTTGCTTCCAAAAATTATGAAGTGCTTCACATTTGCTGGTCTTCCTTTCCATAGCTCGTAGGGATTTTTATCAATGTTGTTTCTGAGCATTACTCTATTTTTAATGTGAAATAATGTATGCACTTCCTATGTCCAAAATATATCTATCAATTTGGAATCCATTAGCATTGTTTGAGCCATTTCCTGTACTATCCTGTTCTTTCTTTCAACAACTCCATTTTGCTGAGGTGTCCTAGCAATGACGAATTGTCTTTTTATTCCATGACTGCAGCAGTAGTCCATAAATTTCTTTGAAGTGAACCCTCCTCCATTATCATATCTCAAGCGTTTGATTTTTGAATCCATTTCATTTTCAACCATTTCCTTGTATATCTTGAAGTTTTCAAAAGCTTCTGACTTATTCTTGAGAAAGAAAATTGTGGTTATTCTTGTATAATTATCAAATAATAACATAAAGTATTTCTCAACTTTTAAGCCCTTTGTTGTAGTTTGTCCAACTAGATCAGTATGCACAATTTCCAGTGGTCTTTTCATTGAATATTCCTTTGATTTGAACCTGATCTTTGTTTTATTTCCTTGTTGACAATGCTTGCATAAAGTGTTGGTTGGTTTCGTGATCTAGGGAATTTCTCAGACTACTTATATTTTGTTGACTTTGACAAGGTTATCAAAATGTATGTGACCCATTCTTCTATGCCATAGCCAAATTTCATCTTCCTTTCCTAGACAACACTTTTCATTTCCAATTTCACTTAACACATATATGTTTCTTGAAGTTCTTGCAACTATAGCAATCAATTTTCTTGAACCTTCTTTTCTTATCTCACACTTTTGTGAATTGAAAGTAACTTTATGACCTTGGTCACACATTTGACTCACACTTATAATATTATGTTTCATATATTATACTAGTATAACATTTTCTTCCTTTGTATACTTGTTCCCAATTCCGTCTGTGCCTTTTCCAATGATTTTTGTTGAATCATCATTTTTGAAGGAGACTGGTCCATCTCTTTCCTTTCATTATGTAAGAAACCTGTCTCTATCACCTGCCATGTGTTTTGAACACCCATTGTTAGCATACCAACCAGGTTTCTTCTTCTACTTAGCTTGTAGAGTGAGTGTGCACTCTTCATTTCTATATTGATCCTTCTTTCTTATCCATGTCCTTTTCTGAGGTTCTTTTCTGTGACTGTTGTTATTCTGTTGCGGTTCTCTAGGAGGGACGATCATTATGCAATATTTGGCCATGTGTCCAAAATTGTTACATTTGTAACATTCCACTTCAGTGCTCAAAGATTCAAACCTGTTGTAACTTCTTCATCGTGTTTCACTAGGCCTTCTTGGATAACCCCTTTGTGTATGACTTTGAAAGTTTTTTGTGTTCCTATTGTTAGATCTGCAATTCACATTTTTATGTCAAAAATTATTACATGCATAACATAAACCAAAAAATATAGTTTGATACATGGGAGTTGAATATCTTCTGAAAGGAGGTACTCTTATAAATTCTTCTTCCTGAGGCCTATTTGTCAGTTGTTGATTCTGAAATATGAATCTTATCGGTGGAGGAGTGTCCCTGTAATCTTCCTTGTAGATCTTCCTATCCCCCTTGATTGTTTCTACATAGATTTTTGGATATGTTTCTTACTCTATTGTTTTGGAGATTGATATTTTTTCTATCTGATTGTATCCAAGTACAAACTTGTCATGATGATATTTTTGACTGTTGATAATGTCATCCAAAACTTTTGAGTTGTTCTGCATATTTTTCTTTTTAAGATCCTTTCTTAATGTGAAAATCTATGCTTCCAAATTTCCAATGATCTTGTCTTTTTCTTCTAGTTGTTCTTTGAGTGCTTATTCAATTCTTTTATCTTCTTCTATTTGAACCTTGAAATTTGTGATCATTTGTTCTAGTTCTTGAGTGTCTTTTTTCTTGTCTAGTTCTTCTTGTAGTTTCTTGTTTTTCTTATTTTCTCTTATGATAACTTCTATGGCACACATTAATTCCTCTCGATAGTCAACTTTTACCTCTTCAATTTCTTCTTCGAATTCTTCATATTATTCTTAGGATTCTTCATATTCTTCTTTGAAGTCTTCTTTATCAAAGTATTCTACTTCCATGAATACAAATCTTTCTGTCTCGCCGTCACTGACTTCATCTTCATATGATGATGAGATGTATTCTTTGGTGCATAAGATTTTCTTGAAAACTTTGTTTGTGGTTCTTTTTCCTTTATATGTTTGTTTTCCTTTTGAGTAACCTTCATCATTTCTCTTTTTATTATAAGGACATTTGTTAGCAAAATGACCAATACCATCACAATTAAAAAGAATTAAAGGAATCTTACCTCTATACCTACCGTCGGTTCCCTTGTTCAGTCTTTTGAAAAAGTTGGCCACTTCTTCATCATCTTCTGAGACATCACTGTTGCTGATATGTTCTTCTTTTTTCCTTCCCTTTTGCTTTGAATTTTTGGATTCTTTGGAGGCTACTTCGTTTATATCTAGATTTTCCTATTCAGTTCTCATTTCATATGCTGTGAAGATTCCATGTAATTCATCCATGCTTATTGAGTTTAGGTCTAATCTTTCTTCTAGTGTTGATATCTTAGGGTCAAATATCATAGGAAGAGATATTAGCAATTTTTGAACAATTACATATTATTTGATCTATTCTCCCAATCCTATCATTGCATTTTCTGTTTCATCAACTTGTAAAAAGTAAGTTGCAATATTCTCATCTTCCTTTGTCTTAAGTTTTTCGCACTGACCTCTGTAATTTTGAATCTTTGCTTCTTTGAATTTTGAATCTCCTTCATAAATATTTTGAAGTTTGCCCCAAATTTCTTTAGCGTATTTACAATGTGCAACTTTGGTGAATACCGTTTCACTAAGACCATTCAGAACTGCATTTTTGGCTTTGGAATTATTCTGATCGAGTTTCACTACTTTGTCATTTGTTGGCAGAACTGTTGGTGTTGTGTATCCATCTACAATTGATTGTCAAATTTCAAATCCCCGTGCTTGTATATATATTTTCATCCTTATACTCCAAAAATGCATACTTTTTTCCATTGAATTGTGGTATTCCATTTTTATACAAGTTGTTTCTCTCCATGATCCACCTTTCAGTGGTTAAATTGATTTCTGAAGGAGCTTGATCTGATACCAATTGTTGGATTACTGAGAGGAGGGGTGAATTAGTAATAGAGCAATTCAATCATTTTTAACCATATAATACAAGTGTTATATCAATGTAGCATTATCATCCAATAACTACATAGTAAATAAGAAATGAACAAATGAACAATCATACACATACACAGTACACCAGTGTTTTATGTGGAAACCCAAAGCCTGAAAAAACCACAAAATTCTTTTTCTTATATGTCTTGAAGAATTACATTCATTGGAAACACCAACTTCCTTTGTTTTCCATCTACAATGGGAAGGAGGATTCAACGCCCTTGTTTCTCAGGCTACAACCTGAAGGAAGCTCCAACTCCGCTATTCTCTGGCTACAACTAGAAGGAGGCTACAACCCCCTGTGTTCTCCGGTTAAAACTGAAAGGTGGCTACAACCACCTGTCCTTTCCCCGTTCAACTGCCTTGAAGTAGAAGTAGAATGATGGAACCACTGTCACACTATCACTATGAGACATATTGTTGTAAACCTGTACCAATAGACCTGAACCATGCATCAACCTGTACCTCAACTTATAATCAAACTGTACCATAAACAAGTGTATCAACCATGCACCAGCCTGTACCAAATAGCCTATAATTAACCTGTACCATAAACAAGGGCATCCAACCATGTACCAAGTATGTATCAATCATGTGTCAACTACTCATCAACTATGACTCATTAATATTTACCAACATCATCAACTATACACCTCATTTATGTGCCAACTCATTAACTACTTGTCTCAACCATGTACCCAACATGTACCTCAACCAAAAACCCTTATCAATATCATAATCCAAATATGATTTGTAACTCTATAATATACCTGGTGTATAGGATCACATACCTACAAACCTTCCTTAAATTTAACAACAAGAGACTAGCATTTTCATCAAACTTTTCTTTAGTCTCACATGACTAGTTTTGGATTAGTCAACAACCCTATCTTGAAATAATCATAGCTATGTATCTATAATGAATAAATATTTGAAAATGATACACAATGTTCTTCAGTGTGTTTTATGAAATTCCTCCAGGTGCCACTACTTTGAACCTCACAGAAAATGAGTTAAAGTGAAAATGCCATACCTTGTTGAATTATGTCTTATTCTAGAGAGCGACCTTGTAGAGCGTGCCTCGCACTAAATATTTGTTGAATGGATCTAAAACTGTTACACAGAATAATAAATATTGTAATCTAACCAACACATTTAGTCTTACTAAATTTTGATCTTTTATGAAGAAGTTATGATGTTTTTACCCGAAATATTTTTTTTAGACTAGTTTCAGGACTAGCCACAAACCCTATTTTCCACAGAGTGTAACTACAAAAATATAATGAAAAACAAGATGAATTTTTTAGCACATATACTTGGATATGTTTCCTCAATGGCCTAGAAATTTCACAATCTGAATCATTATAGAAACAAATTTATTGCGAAAATGGTGAGATGACTTGTAAATAACATACCTTAGAAAGAATCATCAAAACAATTTATCCTCCCTTGAATTGCAGCCTTCTTTTGTTCACCTTCCATTTGAAATTCGACTTAGATATCCTTTGGTTACCTCACTCACCTATATGTATTCAATATTCTCAAGTGTGATGTAAAACGAGAGAGCCTTGCCTCTTATTTATACTCTCCATCTTCTAAGCCACTTAACCCATTTCTAGGTTACTTAACCTATTTCTAGGTCACTTAACCCATTTATAGGTAACTTAACCTATTTTCATCATTTTTAGGGTTAAGCACTTTCCATAATTAGAAATTTGTCTATTACTTTATCATTTAAATATTCCTCCTTGACTTTGTCACCTCACTTTATCATTTAAATAATCTTCTTTCATTTTATCACTTCACTTTATTATTTAAATAATCCTTCTTGAATTTGTCACTTTACTTTATCATTCAAATAATAATTTCTTCCTTGCAATCTCTTTGACTTCTTTAACCTTTTGGGGCTTCAAGCCAACATTTGAGGGTCCTCCAACTTCGTAAGGCTATAACTCTCAAACCGTGAGGAGTTATGTGACGTTCCACATACCACCAGAAATGGCATGACATGTAATATCCATATATAATAGTATTATCTTAAAATATATTAAAACTCATACCATTATAAATGAAACAACCTTGGGTCCATTACCCAAACCTTTGTGCTACCAGACTTTCTTCAAGGGTTGACATCAATGACAACCAACCTTAATCAACAACATCATGTGATTCTAAGCAATCCATATTGATCACGATGTCATATGATCCTAAGATTGTGACATATATGTTGGTCTTTGTTACAACATATCCCAAGTGAATGATACAATTCATAATCCTTCCTCCAACCTTCTATTTGGCACCCGAAGCCATTTCTAGGTATCTAAACTCTTCCTGCTCGACTGCCTTGATCCAGGTCGATACGGGTGGCCTCTCGCCTAATCCAACTGGCCTATTTTGTATGTTTTCATGTCAGTACATCTTGTTGTACTTCTGGGGCTGTTTTGGGGCCCTAAACGTTATTTTTTTGGCTAGCCATAGTCAAATTATAGACAGAGTCAAACTTTGATGGTGAAATGTGCATTTTTCTGACAGACCTTTCTAATGGGCTATCACATGCCTAAAACAGAGGTTGTATGCAAAATTTACAGCCCTAGGAAGTTGAGGTACCAAATTAAACCAACTTACCCATAGGGCCGACATGACTTTTGGCGTTTCACCTTCTAGGGTTAGGTTTTTGGATGTCTAGAGTTTTGGCATTCATGAGTAATACCAAAAAGGCCTATGGAGCCTCATGGTAATTCATTATGATCAGACAGATGCACATAGCAGCCACATCTCTTCTCATAGATAAATACCACCATTCGAGGAATCTTTTGGTTCTGCGGTTTTATAGTTTAAGCCTATTTCATTATTTAATACAAGATATTGTTCACTAGATATTTGTGTTATTCTCCATATCTTTGTGTTTATTGTATTAAGTATGTTAATCAGTTCCTTCCACTCCTATATTCGTATCAGTGGTATCAAAGCAGTCTGTTCTTCATTTATTTTTCTTCGTGCATGTCCCCGACAAGATCTAGGTACAAGAAGTTGGGGCTCGAACCAATCGAGCCATTACCAGATCAGTCACGTCGAGCTCAACAAAAACCCATGGGGGATGAAAATAAATAGTATGGAGTAGGATATCCTATTAAAATGTTGCTCAAGGAATCCATCGTGCGACAAAGGAATGAAATTATGGACAACTTCGCATAGATCCTTTGATGGATGCCCACAGGAGAAGCATATTCATCAAGTGGCCATGCAACCCCCTTCAAGGTACATGTAAATTTCGATATTCCGTTATTTGAAGGACTGATATATGTGGATGGTGTAAATAAATGGTTGAATATGCTCGAAGGATATTGCTCGGTCCACAATTTTTCCGATATGGAAAATATCACTTTTTCTCTCCTCAAGGTTGTTCTCGATGTTAAAGACTAGTGGGATACTTACTTTGAGGAAAGGATCCTGGAGGAATCTACAATGTTTTTGGTGGCCCCTACATGGGATTCCTTCCGGGATACCATTAAAGAAAAATACTACCATGTTGGAAGCTATGACGACCAGTACACCAGATGGATCACCTTAAGTGAAGAAAGGGACTAGACAGTACCATATTTGACAAATATTTTCCATACCCTACGCACCAAATTGGGTATCAAAGACTCTAAGTGTCATCTGGTGCTCAAATACAACAGTTGCTTGCATAGATACATTCAAACATAAATGGATTTCCTAGACATCGCCTCTTTGATAACGACTTAGAGATACGTTGTTAAGATCGAGCATAAATTTAAGCAGAAAAGCCAAGAGTTTGGATCTACAAACCCCTCACAACCGAAGCTAGTTCGGATTATTTTTAGCACAAAATGAGAGAAGATATATAACATAGAAATATACAAATATATTGAAAGAGAAATGAAAATATAACATATATTTATCGGAAATATAACCAGAGGAAAATATATATAGTAATACACAATTTCTATTAATGTGAGAAATGTACAAAACAACAAAAATACATAGTGAAAGACTCGCTAGAATGGTGGCAGCTTATCTCTGAGAAGAGATGTGATGACTACTCTTATTCACAAGAATATGATTGTTACAATGAGGCTCCAAAGGAAATTTTAACATAATCAAAATCCAAAACCCTAACCCTGGAAGATGAAAAGCCAAAAGGTTTGTGGGCCCTGATGGGGGTAGTTGATACATCAACTTCCCGGGGGCGTAACATTTGCATACTATCTCTGTTTGGGGCACTCAATACACTGTTGGAAATATCTAGTTGAGAAGAAATATTTTCGACTGGTCCAATTTAGTGCCTTTGATAGTATATTGGACCCCAAATCCTCAAAACATGTTTTTTAGGGCCTCAAAACGACCCCAAAAGTTTGGAACCCGAAAAACTGCCAAAAAACTGCTAAGATGGAAAACTATTTTTCGAGCCTGTGGAATAGGTGGGAGGCCACCAATATCCACATGGATCAATCCTCCCTCCTTAGGAAGTAATGATATCCATTTCTTTGAGTTCCTGGGGGAGAGGGGGAAGCATTTGTTGAATCTAAATCTTGATGAGTTGCTTTCCTTGCTAGAGACATCGCGCTGCTCGGTTTGTGGAAGGATGTCATGAACCTGTTGTTGGTGGGGTTAAATCTGTTCTATCAGTTGGGCTACATGAGATGACTATGTGCAAAAGGAATATTTGTGTTTTGCTGCAACCTTGTTGGCTTACCTCTATTCAATAGGAGGTGCTTGGGGTGAGTTTGTAATCGTTGAAGTGTCCTTTTGTTCACCTTTTGAACAGATTATGAAGAAGTTGAATTTTGTAGTATGAGATACTACCTTGTGACATTGTTTAGGTGGGACAATATTTAGAACTACCTCTGGTATCCTGTAGAGATGACCCCCAAAAGTAACAATGACACTACGTGGTCAAGACTCATAGATAGCATGGTGCTTCTACATATATGGATGTCCCAAGAGAACATCACAGACATCCAGTGGGGAAAAATCACATAATACCTCATCCTTGAAGGGTCAAATTCCATATGACAATCGAAACTACTAGCTGAAACGAAGATCTTGTCCCTGGTGAAGACACCCGATGTTGTATGGATGTGGGTTTGGTGTTTTTGACAATCCCAATTGTTTGACGACCTCTGCTGAGATGAGGTTCTTTTGGATTTTTCTATCAACAATAAAATGCAGTGGGGTCCCCTTCACCCACATTTGTGAATGAAAAAGGCACTCCCCCTCTTCAGTATTTGTTAGTTCTTCTGGTTTAATTGTTGTTGTCGCGACAATAATAGTGGGGTCTACGTCGATGATATGTCTTTTACCGGTATTTTCAGAATTAGATTCTGAATCATGGTTCGGCTCCTTGTCTTTGATCTCGGCCACCAATGAAATTTTTGAGTGACATTCATTGGTGTTTTGCCAGGGGATTTTGTGGAAATCGCACCATTTTCTGGTGTCCTTCTTCGTCTTTTCGTGACCCTTCTTTTCCTGTGGCTTAGACTAGTTTTCAAGAAGTTGCTTGTTAAGGCCATCTTTCTCATACTTTGGTTGTTGCAGATTTGGAGATCCGAACTCCCATTTTTTCTAGTGCTTAAACTTCTTCTTGATTTTAAGAGCATATCGATAAACAAAACCGAGCGATGAGATGTCCATAAAATCCATTTCAGTTTGGATGTATCTGTGTAGAGCCTTGTGATATTTTAGAACTAAATATCGTTCAGATTCCTTGATACCCATCTTGGTGCGCAAGGTATGGAAGGTATTGGTGAACTATGGAACTACTTGGCCCCTCGCTTGCCATAGTGTGGTCCATCTCATGTATTGGTCCTCATAGTTTCCAACAGGGTAATACTTTTCCTTTACCGCATCCAAGAAAAAATCCCAAGTGGGCTCGACCCCATATATTCTAGACTCCTCTATGGAAATTTTCTCCCAGTAAATTTCCCACAAATGTTTGACATGGGGGAGATATTTAAGGAGTGCGAAGGTGATATTTTCTCTATCAAAAAAATTGTGAACAGAGAAATAACCTTCTAGCATATTTAACCATTTTTCTAGGGTTTATGCATCTATATGTCTTTCCAATATAGGAATATCAAAATTAACTTGTACCTTGATTGGTGAGGTGCCTCCAAAGTGGTCACTTGATGAATATGCGCCTACTGCTATCAGTAGGAGTTGAAGGATGTGGGAAAAATTATCCATCATTTCGTCCCTTTGTCATGTGAGAGATTTCTCAAGCAACAGATTGATAGAATCATTTGCTCCATTGTTTTTATTTTCTTCCTCCATTGAGGGTTTCTTGGGTGTGCGAGAGAGATTATCCTCAAGAGAGACAAACTCGAGACGCAACCTGCTATAGTCAGACCTAGCCAGGGACATGCACTGAAAAATGATCAAGAGAATCCTGCTCTGATACCACTGATCTAGATTATTTTCGGCACGAAATGAGAGAGGAGATATAACACAGAAATATATAGATATATTGAAAGAGAAACAACAATATAAAAGATGTTTATCAGAAATATAACTAGAGGAAAATATATATAGTAATAGACAATGTCTATTAATGTGTGAAATGTACAGAACTGTAAAAATACATAGTGAAAGACTTGTTAGAATGGTGACAACTTATCTTTGAGAAGAGATGTGATGGATACTCTCATTTGCAAGAAGATGATTGTTAAAATGAGGCTCCAAAGGCATTTTTAACATAAGAAAAATCCAAAAACCTAACCCTGGAAGATGAAAATTCAAAAGGTTTGCAGGCCTCGATGGGGGTAGTTGATACATCAACTTCTCGGGGGCATAACGCTTTCATACGATCTCCATTTGGGGCACTCGATACACTGTTGGAAAGGTCTAGCCTAGAAGAACCATTTTCGATTTTTCCAATCTAGTTCCATTTTTGGCACAGGGGCATACCCAGGGTTCAATTCTTCAACAATGTACCAAAAAAACCCTAACTACTGGCCCTTTCGGAAACACCTGTGAAGCAAATGAAGTCTCACCCGAGGTAGAGGCAGGGGGGGTTGCAGAACTCAGGTGTCTACAACCTAGATGGGATATATATCTGTGATTACAAAACTTCACAAAGAACTTAGACAACAATATGCATTAATTTATGGTTCTCATTCACATCGCATATTAACCCTTATTACAGATCAATGTAGTAATAGTCAAGATCTAACCCTTAAATCCTCTTAGCACATAACATTAAATCCGATCTGTAATTCATCATACCTAAAGTACAAAACATCCATAGATATTTTTAGAATACATCAAGATTAGTGCAATAAGCAGATAAAAACATAAACAACATGAACAACATTGCAAAAAGCTCATCGACACAGGATATACATGGTTCACCACAGGGTGGTGCTACGTCCACCAACTCTTCTTCTTCTTCTTCATTAGTATTCAGGCTTTTTACATTCTTCTGCTCATGTGAAAAAAGCCATAGAGCCAACTCCGCAAGGGATAGGTGATCTATTTAGAGCACACTAGATCCACCTTCCTCAAAATCAGGTCAAGGCACAAAGCCAACTCCTCGATAGCACAAAGCCTTACATACAATGTTTGTGCATAAAGAAACTTACACTTATTGCACTAATCCAATCACAAGTAACTAGTTATTACATCGCTTAACTATCTATTTATACATTTACAATGAGACGTAAACATGGGTAAACCCATGGGTCGACATCCCATACCCATTAAATAAACCCTAAAAGCTCAAAAAGCCAGCAAAACAGGTGAGATCCTGCGATCTCAGCTCTGCCTGGGTGCTCCATCTTCGACCAGCCTGTTGAAGTCCCAAAACTAGTCAAACATGATCAATGTTCTCTCAAAACTTGGTCAAGGGCCAACAGGCCCCCAACACTCACCTGTGACTCATCCCGAGTCAGTCTGATCTGGGAAATACTGCTTCAAAGGCCTCGAGCTTAGCTCGAGCTGCCTTGACTTTATTATTCACCAGATCTTCCTTCTCGTTGAACTCTTGAATTAATTGCTTAGTAATAGGACCTTCTAGGCCTTGTTCTACTATTTTGACCACCTATTCTAGCTATGAGCCTTGGCCTTCAATCTCTTAAAAAAGCATGCTGGCTTTGTCCTGCACCGGCTGGAGTCTATATGTCACTTCCATGACCTTTCTCTTGATATAAGTAACCTATTGTTGGACTGCATGTTACTTCTATGACCTCTTCATCTTCTCAACTACAGTAATCAACTTCATCTGTGCTTGCACGATGGATTCCTTCTTCTTCACCTCCTGGATATGTGCTTCTAATTTCCTCATCTCTAGATCTTTTGCAAGGCATTCATATGCCTACGCACTTTGATCACTTAACTATTTACATTCTAAATCCAACACTCTAATTCTTTCTAGTGCACTCCTGGCAGGTCATTCCCTCTGATCGTGCACTTCTTGTGGAGTGGTAGGTACTTCTTGGATTTCCATCTCCATTACCCTTGCTTGAAGCTGTTGAATGATGTCGACTAGCTTCCCCACTTGCATCTCAGTGGACTCTAGTTCCTCCTATGCCAAGCCCAAAACAGAGTGAAGTGCTCTAGTTACTGCCTTTTTGACGACAGTCTTCTCTGTAAGAAACTGGTCTTTTTCTTTCTAGATTTTATCTTTGTCCTCCTTGAACATCACCCTGATTGCATCTTTCTCCTACTGCACAATGCAAAGTTTCTCTAAGGCCTCCTCCTTTTCTTGCTTCATGGTTTCTGTGGCTTGTTCATTTTCTTCCTTAGCTCGACGAAGTCAAGCCTCTATCGCATCTGCTAATCTGCGTAATTAGGTGAGCTCATCCCCCAATTCTACAATTTCCACTAAAGAAGGCACATTATGTACTGCGTGGCTCGAATGGATGGCTTATTGTATGTTCTTGAGCTCCTTCTCTATTCTGTCGTACATCGACTCCTTCTTTTCTCCATGTCTCTGCAAGATTTCTTATGAATCTTCCTCTACGATTGTGATGAGGAGATAAATATTATCCATTATGAGCACATTCTTCAACTAAGTCTTCTTGGTGCAGGCCTTCTTTCTTGCTGAAGGCTTCTCCAGGGAAATCTTCCTCTTCTGTGATGCTTCTGTTGTGGTGAGGGGATCCTTCGGTGGTGTTACTTCACCTTTTTATTTCTTGTCTCCTTCTTCCCCTCCTTCCTCCTGGTTCACTTTGTCTCCTCCTCCTCTCGAGGGTGAATCATGCCTAATTTCCTCCAATGTGTTGTCCTTCTCATCACTTTCTATGTCCTATACTTCCTCCTTTTTCTTCTTTTTCTTTGCACTGCTATGTCCATCGTACTCAGTCTCGGTGACCAAAGGACTTCCGATGATGTCGGGGTTGGATAGCTCTACATATTCGACTAGTACAAGTAATTTTTCTGGAGATACCTTAGTGATCTCTTCCATGTCTTCATTGGTCAATTTATAATAAGACTGGAGCTCCTCCTTACTTTCAGCCCTATGTGGAGTGATATAGATGAAGTGTCGGCTATGAGAAAATTTTCTAGTGGCCTATATGTGTGAAAAGTATTTGGGGTCATCTGTGGGAATGCTTCAACTATAGGTAGTAAGTGTGGAACAACGCATTCAATTGCCACTACTTCGCCATATCATTCATGTACCACAAGGTAGAGAACCTTACGAAAAATGGCTCTGATGGTTTGACTTCTGGGAATGTCTCTCCCTCCAGTATCTCCCAAGAGACAAATGCGATCAACATCAGTATCCAACTGAAATGAAACTCATAGCCCTGGTCCTGTGCTTCGCGGCTATCCTTCTCCAACTCGTTGATGAGGTAGCTCACCCAGTTCATCTGCATTCCTTCGACACACTTCTCTGCGAGGTCGACAACGAACCCTGTGACCTGTGTCGGATGGTTATTTCTAACAACCTTGCTAGTGATCATTTCGCAAGAAAGGCACACTACACCATCCTGGATGGAGGCTACCTTGTAGCCTCGCTTTCCCTTCTCTACATCGCCATAGTCTTCCTTTATACATTGGGCCAAGGAGCGATCTGCAGTCGTCCCTGGGTAGAACTGCTAAGGGTCTGGTCCTTTCATGCTTAGTCCTATGATGAGGTGGATCAGCGCCATATCGACAGTGACGTGCCTATCAAGCCATAGATACCATCCATGGTAGCATGACAGGAGGATTTTAACGCAAGCATTAAACTCTTGATGTTGGCTGAAGTGGGGAATCTTCATCAGGTTCAATATTTTTGATCTCGTGAGCTCCTTTATCCATGGCTGGGAGACTATATTGGGATTCTTCCCAGTTGTCTTCATCAGGTACCTATGCAGTGCGAGCATCTCATGGTTCTTCCAGTATCCAAGAATGAAGTCGCTTATCTTGAGAGTTGGGATCAGTCCCAACTGGGGTCCAACTGTGCGTATCCCCTTCAGGAGGTATGCAATGATCAACGTGTATTTAAAATCACACGGGACACTGTCACGATTCACTGCACCAGTCAAAGGTGGTATGTAGTCTGAAAAGAGGGACGAGATCTGCTTTGCGTTCGCCAGATCATGGCGGCATTTGGTTCGTTTCTCAGCAGTGGGTCATCTAGACCGACAGGCAGTCGAGGGGGATTCTTTCAATCCTCTAGTCAATGACACCTATATTCCTATGAACATGACTCCCTTGACCATGAGGTCTATCATAATCTCCTCCACAGACTTCTCTACTATGCTACATTCGCCCAACATGCACACTCGTGATCAAATAACTCAGGTAGGAGAATAGACAAATGAGGCAATCAGATGATATGCTAGGTCTAAAAAACACAACATGATACAATGGGTTCTTACTTAGCTCAAATATCGCATTTTGAAAAAAATGGTCACGATGCAGCGTCCGACGGGTTAAATAAGCAATGTCGTAACAAATTCCTCCAACGGGTAGGAATGCCTCAATCAATATGAATCCGTTTGTTGTGGGACGTTCCCAATGGTCCAATGGTGGTCTTTTCAGAAATAACTACATTTCTAACCATTCTGGAGCATCATTCTAATGGTCGGGACACCTCCAATGGTCATATATCTTCGTCGTGGCGAAGTCCCATTCTACACAATTCTACTATTTCGGCGAAGTTCAACTTCTGCAGATCTGTCTCCTGTGAAGTCTTCTTTGGAATTTCCTGCAATTTTTCTAAATTTTCTTTCTTCTTACTGATCTTTCTTTCTTTCTTTCGTGTGATTTGAGTCTATGGATTCCACTTTCTATTCTTATTCTTATCTTCTCTTAGCGTAGTAACTTCGCACTACTGAGGGTCTTTCGAAGGGTTCAAAGGTAATACCTCTTCTCTTACTATTTCCGGTGTGGTTGCACTTATTTCCTGCATGGATAGGTTCTTTAAGCCTTCTCATGTTCTTTCAACTTTGACAGCTAATTCTCTTATTGTCTGTTGCTTCGACTTATTCTCTTGTTCTTTTAATATTTTCTCTATTTTTCTAGCTATGGAGTCCCTCAATTCTTGTTTTTTTGTGGCTTGCTCCTCTACTTTCCTTCAGATCTGATCTTTCTCAATCCAGGTCTTTCCTAACAAAAGTGCAAAAGGGGCGTTGTTCTCAAAAAACTTAATAACTTCAGATTCTTCTTTGGTCAAGGTTCCATGGGCTATCATAGGTACATTAGTAACTCTTCCACATAGGGTTATCATATTTCCTTTAAACAATCCTATCCTTCCCAATGAAGGTACCATAGCAGGCTTTCCTAAAATTTACCAAGTGCTTTTTGGCATAATATTCACATGTGTTTCTTCATCCAATACACAGTCTATGTCGAAGTCTCCTATTCTTGTTTCTATGCACTGCTTTTCTTTCAAGATCTCTAGTAAACTGATGTCTCTATGATCATTCAATGTTTCTTTCAACTATAATAACATAGTCTCTAATTCGTACTGTTTTTCTAACAGATCCTCAGTCCCTTGACCTTCTTCATAGTTTTCTTGTCTCACGTTCATCTTTTCAACTTTAGTAATCATTCTAGGGAAATCCAAAACTTCATGATCAACAAATTTACAACAAATACAAATGGGACTTATACCAGGGCATTCCTTAGCAAGATGTCCCAGTCTTCTGCAATTATAACACAGTGTCAATCCTCTCTTTTTTTTAAACGATCCCAAACATTTCATGTACTGTGCACTGGGATCACCGTGTTGGACCTGCAATTTGCAGAAATTCTTTCTAGGTTCCTGCACCCACTTGTTAGTCCAAAAATTCTTTCTATGCATATGAATAACATATGTTTCACTATCTCTATCAAATTTATTCATATCAAACCTTCTTTCTTCTGGTTGTGCCCTAGTTTTTAGGCTAGGAAAAAATCTATTAAACATACCTAGATTCATACTTTCGAAGCAAATATTTCCACTTATCTTACCTTCATCAAAACACAAAGCCTTAAGATATTACCTATTTCCTTCAGATCAGGTTCCTTTCTTGGCACAAAGCTTCGTAGAATGATTAGAGTACTGTGCACTACGACAATAGATCCACGCACAAAGCTTCCTCTTTTCTTCATTTCATAGCAATCAAAGTTTTAGGTTCCGACAACGAAACCATTTTTTGGCTCAGGAGCAGACCCATGGTTCAACTCTTCAACAACGCACCAAAAAATCCCTAACTATTGGCCCTTTCAACAACACCTGTGAAGAAGATGAAGTCTCACCCGAGGTAGAGGTAGGGGGAGTTGCAAGACTCAGGTGTCTACAACCTAGATGAGACACAGATCTGTGATTACAAAGCTTAACAGAGCACTTAGAGAACAATATGCATTAATTTATGGTTCTCATTCACATAGCCGATTAACCCTTGTTACAGATCAACACAGTAACAATCAAGATCCAGCCCTTAAATCATCTTAGCACATAGCATTAAATCAAATTTGTCATAAATAATACATAAAATACAAAATATCCATAGATATATCTAAAATACATCAAGATCAGTGAACTAAGTAGATAAATACATAACCAACATGAACAACATTGCACAAATCTCATCGACATAGGATATACGTGGTTCACCCCAGTGTGGGGCTATGTCCACCAACTCTTATTCTTCTTCTTTATTAGTATTCAGGCTTCTTACATTCTTCTTCTCCTGTGCACAAAGCCAAAGAGCCAACTCCACAAGGGACAGGTGATATACGCACAATCCACTAGATCCACCTTCCTCATATTCAGGTCAAGGCACAGAGCCAACTCCTCGATAACACAAATCCTTACATACAATGTCTATGCACAAATCAACTTACACTTCTTGCACTAAGCCGATCACAAGTAACTAGTTCTTACATCGCTTATCTATCTATTTATACATTTACAATGAGGCCTATACATGGGTAAACCAATGGGCCAATATCCCATACCCATTACATAAACCCTAAAAGCCCCAAAACCCCACAAAATTGGTGATATCCCGTGATCTCAACTTTGCTTGGGCACCCCATTTTCGACCAGCCTGTCGAAGTCCCACAAATGGTCAAACATGACCAATTTTCTCTCAAAACTTCGTTGAGGGCCAACAACCATCGATAGTTGCCTCGACCCCAAATCCCTAAAAAAACGTCGTTTAGGGCCTCAAACGGCCTTAGAAGTTTGGAACCTGAAAAACTGTTGGAAAAATGCCAAGATGGAAAGATTTTTTTCAAGCCCGTGGAATAGGTGGGAGGCCACCGATATCCACCTGGATCAGGAGCATGGAAAAGTTAGCCCAAACCCACAAAGAAAGGGACCAATTTGAGATGTACTCCCTCAAGAAAACTAGTCCAAGCCGCTAGACAATAAGGGCAATGAGAAGATGAAGAAGGACGTGGTAAAATGGTGTGAGTGCCATAAAAGTCCTTGTCACAAGACTGAAAAATGTCGCTCCAAGAAGTCCCTCGTGGTTGAGCTGGAGGCTTCCTAGTCAGAGGTCTATTCTAATTCTGATTCAAATCTTGAAGGAGGGAAGTGAATTATCGATGTTGAACCTAGTGCCACTATTGATACCACCAAAGTCCAACCAAGTGAGGTAGAAGAACCATAGGAAGGGGAACACCTCTTTCACTCGCAGATGTGGGTCAAGAGGGATCTGATTCATTTCATTGTCAACAATGGTAGTAAGAAGAACCTAATTTCAGCAGAGGCCATCTAGCAGATGGACCTGCCAATGACATTGCACCCACAACCCTACACCATTGACTAGCTTTGCCAAGGAAGAGGTCTTTGTGTCAGCCAACAATGTCGTCTGCCCTATTGCATCAAGCCTTTCAAATATGAGGTACTGTGTGATATTTATTCCCTTGAATTTTGTGATGTTATTTTAGGACAACCATATTTGTGGAAGTGTCATGTTGTGTATGAGTCTAGACCTCATAGTGTTATTATAACTTTGGGTAGACAATTGTATAGGATCCCAGAGGTAGCGACACTTACTGCTCTTTCTTCAATCTTTGCTAAGAAATGTAGTAAGGTCATTTTAGAGAATGAGAAGTTCATATTCCTTGTGATTTGTGCTCATAGTAAGTAGAAGGTCACTGCCACATCCTTGGACTCTACACAACGTGTCTCTTTGCAGTAGAAGCAAGTGGATGGGATCATGGAAAAATACAAAGACATCTTCTCCTCACCCAAAAGGGTACAGACACACTACCAAGTCAAGTATCCAATTGATATGACCCCCGACGCACCTCTACCTAATGGACCAGTCTATCGGTGCTTGTTGATGCAGAATGACAAAATTAGGTGTCAGATCTGAGAGCTTCTTCAAAAGGGGCACATCATACCTAGCTCCTCCCATTGCGGAACCCCGATTGTACTGGTGCAGAAGAAGGATGGGACTTGGTGACTTTGCATTGATTAGAAAGCCTTAAACAAAATCACACTCAGGAATCGCTAACTCATTCCCAGGATTGATGACCTTCTTGACTAACTCAAAGGGGGAAATTTATTCAACAAGATCGAGCTAAAGTATGGCTACCACCAGGTTCCCATCGAACCAACTAATGTATGGAAGACAACCTTCAAGTCTAAAGAAGTTCTCTATGAATGGCTAGTCATGCCCTTTTTCTTAACAAATGCACCAACCACTTTCATGAGGTTGATGGATGATGTATTGAGACACTTTACCAACTCCTTTGTGGTGGTATATTTGGATGACATCCTCATATTCAATAGAATGTAGGAGGAGTACATGCGACATATTCAACAGGTTCTGAGCACTCTATGGCAGTGCAAGCTGTATACCAACTTGAAAAAATTCTCTTTTGGCATGAACAAGGTCCAATACTTGGGCTACATTGTTGATGAGCATGGGGTACATGTTGTTCCAGCTAATATCCAATTCATCTGTGACTAGCCAGCCCCGACCACACTAATCGAGCTTCAGATGTTTTTGGGGCTAGCCAACTTCTATTGACAGTTCATGCTAGGATTATCCCATATTGCATGGGCCCTCAACCAGGTGACCAAGGGGGGTGGTAGGGAAAGGTTCATGTGGGGGAAGGAGAAATAATGATAATTCGATGATTTTAAGAATTTCTTGTGCTCAACTCCAGTACTATCCTTTCTCGATCTACAACAACCATTCAATATTGAGACTGATGCATATGACTATGTTGTGGGCGTACTTCTCACTCAGCACGAGCATTCGACGACATACCATAGTGAGACACTCTCTGATACTATCTGAAAATACCCCATCTATGACAAGGAAATGTATTCCATTGTACAATCCCGTCTTCAATGGAAACATTACATTATTGGGAAAGAGATGGTCATACACACTAATCACAAGCCTCTGCGGTTCATATAAACCTAGGGGAAATTACAGAAAGACCACCATCAGAAGTGATCCACCTACTTGCAACAGTTTCATCTCAACATAAAGTATAAGACAAGGATCTCCAATCATGTCGTTGACTACCTCAGTCAACCCCCTATTTTGCACTCACCACTATGCTCCATTCTTGTGGACATGAAGCATCTGAGTGGCCCCAACTTTATCAACAATATCCAGACTTCGCCACCACATATCAATTGTTGGGTACATGCACAACTATCACTAATTTTCACATTCATGATGAAATCTTATGCCACCTGGTCCATATCTGTGTTCCTACAAGCGAGCATGCAAAGTTGATTTGGGAAGCCCAGTACAGTCGGGTGGTAGTACATTTTGGCATAGAGAAAACCGTGGTCATTCTTTAGAAACATTTTTATTGGCCAAAAATTCGACAGGATGACAATAAGTATATAAGATATTGTAGTTCCTGTGCCATTTCCAAGCTAGCCATCAAGAAGCAAGGATTATATACCCCTCTTCCTATTCCCTAGAATCCTTTTTAATCCATCTCAATGGATTACATGTCTAGATTGTCATCCACCAAGCAAGGAAATGACTGTGTGTTTGTGATCGTTGATTGGTTTTCGAATATGGCCATCCTCACATCCTGTAAGAATAATGTCATAGCAGTAGATACTGCCAAGCTCTTCTCCGAACGAGTGTGGGTTGACTTTGGGATACCACAGACCATCATCTTCAATCGAGACAATAGGTTCCTTATCACCTTTTGGTTGAGTCTCTGGTCTCTTTTGGACACTAAGCTCACAACATTCACTGCTTTCCACCCCCAAATCAATGGCCCAACATAGGTCACCAATCATATGATTGTGCACACCTTGCACATGTACAATTATAAGAATCCTCGTACATGGGATGAGAGTATCTCATATGTCCAACACAGTTACAACATGGCTCTCCATATTTCCACCAGCCATAGCCCATTTCAGGTGGGTCTAGGATTCCAACCCTTGGGACCCATTGATATTGCACTCCCTCTTGCCACCGCACAGAAAAAATCTTCCCCTGATCAGTATGCGATCAAAAAAGCCACCAGATTCATTGAGAGGATTCAACACATCCTTCAACATATCCAAGAGATTTTGTAGAAATTCAATGCTAAGTACAAGCAGTGCCATGATCAACACAGGGTACCACACTAGTTTTAGGTTGGTGACAAAGTATGGTTACATCTGCAGAAGGAGCGTCTCACTGAGCCCCATCGGAATCTTCTCCCACTTAGTTATGGGCCTTATGATATTTCAAAGGATATGGGTAGCAATGATTTTGAGCTAAACACTCCACCCTTCCTTGGTCTACATCCAATATTCAATGTGGACCTCCTTCGACCATATTTTCCACCATTATTGGACACTTCTGAGATTGCAGAACAACTAAATCCAAAAAATCTCAACCCTGAATGGATGGAAAAAGAATCCAATAATTAGATAGTGGAAACACAGGTCAAGAACACTCACGAGCAGTGGATCCAGCTTTATCGGGTTGTTAAGGCATGGCAACTCCTACACCAAGGGAAGTGGCTCACCTGGGGCCAAATCCAACAAAAGTTTTCTCACCTAATGTGGGAACTCAACGTAATGGAGGCCACTTATTCCTAATGGGGGATTATTGATCCAGGTGGATACGGGTGGCCTCTCCCCTAATCCAACTAGCTTATTTTGTATGTTTTCATGTCAACACATCTTGTTGTACTTCTGGGGTCGTTTTGGTCCCTAAACGTTGTTTTTTTGGCTTCTCGCAATCAAATTGTAGACAAAGTCAGATTTTGATAACATCATGTGTATTTCTATAAAATACCTTTCCAATGGGCTATCACACACCTAAAACAGAGGTCGTATGCAAAATTTATGGCCCTAGGAAGTTTAGGCACCAAATTACACCAACTTACCCATAGGGCGCACATGATTTTTGGCGTTTCACCTTCTAGGGTTAGGTTTTTGGATGTCTAGGGTTTTGGAACTCATGAGTTATATCAAAAATTCCTATGGAGCCTCATGGTAATCCATTTTTCTTAGATGAATGCATGTAGTAGCCACATCTCTTCTCAAAGATAACTACCACCATTCGAGCTACTTTTTAGTTCTGTATTTTTACAATTTTAGCTGATTTCATTATTTAATAGAATATATTGTTCACTTGATATTTTTGTTATTCTCCATATCTTTGTGTTTATTGTATTTAGTCTATTAATCAGTTTGTTCCGCTCCTAAATATGTATCATTCCTTTACCTTAATTCTCTTTAGCATTGCAATAGAAATAAATATCTCTATAGCACTTGGATCTATAAAAATACTAAATTTTTGGTCAGTGATTGTACCTGACATCTCGAGTAGAGTGGGATGATGCTTGGCCTGAAAGTTATTCACCACTACATGAATCTCGTGGGCCTTGCCCAAATCTCCAACTGTAGTGTGTCATGTTGATCTTGCCCCTCTGGCCTTCTAAACCTGACGGTCTCGGTGGTAATGTGGCTCTCCACATGTCCAACACCCGGTCTTCAGTCCAATACTCCTGGTCCCCAAAGTAGAATTTTTTGGTCTACCATCTTGAGATCCTAGTTTGTTCTGTTAAGCATGCCTAAAATGTTGTTGCTTCGAGCGATACTTCTGTTGATGCGATGGTCCTCTGTAGGGAGTCCTATGGTGAGGAGTCAGTCTTTGAGTTGTCGTGAACGCGGTTCCTATATACGTATCTCTATACCTTGATGTATGTCTAGCTGGTGTCTATTGATGTTGCGCTCCTGATGTCCTTTGTCCATTTGGTCTTGTAGGAGTCCTTCCCTGACCCTCGTTGGTCAGTTCTTCCTCAGCTATGAGGGTCTTATGGACTGTGTTGGCCCTTGACCAAGTTTTGGGATAATATTGGTCATGTGACCTATTTTTGGACTTCAACACCTTGTCAAAGGAAGAACGCCAGATGAAGCATAGATCACAGGATCTCGACCCACTTTTGGGTTTTGGGAATATGTAATGGGAAAGGGATGTCAGCCCGTGGGTTCACCCATGCTTAGGACCACTTTTGTAAATGTATAAATAGACATCTAGGAATCTAGTAGAGTATTGTATCTATGTGATATAGGCTACATGCCAAGTGCGATCTGTGTGATCGAGGTGTTA
>JASDQU010013085.1:93419-114410 GCA_032191745.1 Picea mariana | reverse complement strand
GTGAAAGTCCTTGTGTGGAGATATAGAAGGATTTGTGTTGTAAGGAAAGGAAGAAGGATCTAGCGAGCTGTGCAGATCTTCTATCCTATGTGTAGTAGGTTTTGGTGGCTCCATGCTTGTAACTGATTGAAGACACTAATAAAGAAGAAGAGTTGGTGGACGTAGCCCCATAGTGGGGGTGAACCACGTAAATCTATTTGTTAAGCTCTGTGCTTTGACTTGATGTGTTTATCCCTGCTTTTGCAAAGTGATTTGATATATTTAGATGGATATATTTATGCTTTGTGCTTCATCAGATGTGTATGAATAATAGATATGATATGTATGAATATGATTAGTGTTGATCTACTAGATCTGATCTGTTTTATTGTTGCTAAGTACTAATATACCTTAGATCTAAGTGAATGCTGCGATGCTCTATGCTATTTGCGAAGTATAATAAGGGTTGAATATTGATGAATGATCGACGCTAAGTTCTCTGTAAGTGATATAATCATATATTTGTGTCCCATCTAAGGTTGCAAGCACCTGAGTCTCGCAACCACCCATGCTTCTACCTTGGGTGAGACTTCATCTACTTCATAGGTGTTGCCGAAAGGGCCAGTAGTTAGGGTTTTGTTGGTGCGTTGTTGTAGCGTTGAACCCAGAGTCTGCCCCTGTGCCAACAAATGGTTCCATTGTTGGGACTTGAAACTATGACTACTGGGAACTGAGTAAGAAGAAGCTTTGTACAAATATTCATCCTGAAATAGTGGAAGCTCTATGCGTGGATATGTGCCCTAGTGCGCAGTATTTCACTTGATCTGAAAAACTCTGTGCTAAAGAAAGAAGGCTAGATCTGAAGAAATAAGCAAGGTATGAATGCTTTGTTCTTTAAGAAAAGTAAAAGTGGAAGTTTCTGAAGAAAAGAGGTAAGATCTGTAAGCTCAGTGCTCTAATAAAGGTAGGAATAGTTAAAAGTTTTTAGATCTGGAAGTTTTCTACTCTGTAGAAGTAAGATAAGTGGAAATGTTTGCTTCTAAAAACATGAATCTAGGTTTGTTTGATAGATTCTATCCTAGCTTGAAAACTATGGCTTTGATAGATGAAAGAAGGTTTGATATGAATAAATCTGATAAGCATAATGATAGATATGTTATACCTATGCATAGAAAGAATGTTTGGACTAAAAAATGGATGCAGGATCCTAGAAAGAATTTTTTGCAAGCTAGCTACCATGATCCTGGTGCACAATATAGAAGTTGGGGAACATTTAAATGAAAGAGAGAGTTAACCCTCTATTACAGTTGCAAAAAACTAAGCCATCTAGCTAAGGAATACCCTGGTGGAGGACCTAGTTGTCTCTATTGCAAATCTTTGGACCATGAAGTATTGAATTTTCCTAGAATGATTGCTAAGCTTGAAAGAATGAATATGAATGAAGAAAAACCTAAGGTAGATCCAGAAACATTAGAACCCCAGAAGGAATCAGAGGAGGTATTACTACAGATGAAAGACACCTTGAATTATCATCAACATGTTAGGCTATCAGTAAATCTTTAAAGAAAAAGAATGTATTGAGGTAATAATAGGAGACTTAGACATTGGCTGTGTTCTTGATGAACAAACACAAGTGAACATTATGCCAGAGAGAATTTGGGAAGCTATAGGAAGACCTGCTATGATCCCTTCATTAAGAGGACTAAGGATATTCAGAGGAAAATTGGTAACCCTATGTGGAAAGCTCACTCAGATATCTATGAATTCTAGTGGAACTTCGACTGAAGAAGATTTTGAGATTACTAAATTTATTGAGGACACCGCCCCGTTTACCATGTTGCTACAAAAGTCCTGGGTTGATAATGATCAATCTAGACGAAAGGAAGAAGAAGAAGTTTTGAAACAACAAAAATAAGAGTTAAAAGATTTCATGATCAGAAGGATCACGCAGTTGATTGAAGAACAAGAGAACAGATCGAAGCTATTTGACACTAGAATCCCATATGCCAAAGCTGCAAGAGCATTAGAGGACTCACAGAATATTGAAGTATATGTCTCAGATATAGAAGAAGTATTACCCTTGAGTCTTAGGAGGGAATCTCAATAGCACAAAGTGACTATGCCCAAGGAAAATAAGAATCATGATGGGAAGAGAATCACCGAGACAAAGCTCACTGGAAAGAAGGATAGGAAGCTAAGTAAAAAGAGACATAAGATCAACAGGGTACATAAGATTCCAGAGGGAGCCTCGTAGAATGAAAACTTGCAGAATTTGAACTTTGTTGAGATATTAGAACAATGACATAGGTCACTTCGCCATGGCGAAGCAATATAGCTATTAGAGGCTGATATATCCGTTCGACTTCCAATCTGAATGGATCGAAAAGCATTGATGGCTCACCAATAGACCATTGAACTGCGCCATAACAGACCTAACATGAATTGATGAGGCTCATACCCGTTGCAAACCAAACCGTTTCCAAGATTGCCTATATATATCATCGCTCCATGCCCGAAGAACACTTTTGCCAACTGAGAATTTGAATCTCACAGACTGACAAGTGTATACAGTGATCATCACACCCTTGTTGTTCATTCTTGTGCAGTGTTTAAGATCATTGTGACCCCAATAATTTATCCCGAGCGTGTATGTTTGACGAGCTCACTGTAATCAAAGAATCTGTAACAGAAGTTCTACTTGATTTAATGACTGAGAGAGTCATGTTGGAAAGAGGAGCATCCACAAGTGTTCAAGCATCATCGATGAGAGGAATAGCAACCTATCCATCCACTGCTCAAGCCGAACCATCCCGACAGGCCGATGAGAAGCATAATAAACATAGAGACGATATCGTGAATGCCAAGCTGATTCTGAGAATTCTACATGTTGTCCTATCCCCTCTAAGTGGCGCCATCAACCAAGACAGTGTGCCCAAATATTTTGACTATGATTTAGTCACGATGTACCTCCCAAAAGGGATACACACAATTCAATCCGACGAGGATAAGCTCGCAACATTGAAGTTCAGTGACTTCAACCATGGTGACATGAAGGCTTACAACATGCTCACCGCGCACAAGTATATGACTAGAACTAACGGTAAGAATTCAAAGATTATCCCGTAGCCATGGATCCAGAACCTCGCGCAGTCCACACTTCTCAATGTGAAGAATATCCCACACTACGATAGACACCAGGAAGTCAATGCATGTGTCAAGTTACTATTGTCCTGCTACCACAAAGGATACTTATGGTTGAACCCCCGCATCACTGTGGATCCAAACTTGATCAATCAGATCATAGGGATTAGTATGCAAGGCCCTGACCCACAGGAGTTTTACCTTGGAAAGACCTCAGACCGAGCATTAGCACAAAGGATTAAAGAAAATTATTGTGATTTCGAGAAGGGAATGCGAGGCTACAAGGTATCCTCTATCTAGAGTGGTGCAATGCACCTTTCTTGTCAGCTGGTCATGGGCAACCTAGTTCACAAGAATAGACCAACCCAAGTGATTGGATTCGTAGTTGACCTCATAGGAAAGTGCGCGGAGGGACTACAGATGAATTGGGTGCAGTACCTTGTAAACCAATTGGAGCTTGATTGCAGAGAAGCGCAAGACCAAGGGTATGAGTTCCACTTTAGATGGCTTCTCATACTAATCGCTTTCATTGCCTAGGAACTACCAGAAGGTGCCACTTTCCCGGATATCGAACCCTTAGAACCACTGGACACGAAGTTCTGTACACTATGGCACTCTAGTGACATGAATAAGCAATGGAAATCCAATTCTGTCTTCCATACTTACTACAAACAGTTGAAGCAAGCCATCCAGTCCGAGCCTCGGATGACCCCAAATACCCTCTACAGGTTTCGATCGTTGATGAAGTTTAGTGTGGACCGCCACTTCATTTATATAACAACATGCGTTGATGAGCACAAGCAACAGTTGCAGTCATATTACAAGTTTATTGAGGAAGACATAGGAGATCACCAAGGACTGGTCAATAGACCTTCTCATTCTAGCGAACCCCGTGGAACTATCCAATAGTGATAGCCCAGAAACTGTGTCGAATACACTAGGACCAAGCAAGACAAAGAAGCTTGAAGATGTTCACAATGTAAATAGTGTATCTGTAAGGATTGCCTCTATCACACCAGACAAAGGGGATGATGGCAAAGAGATATAAGGCGTAGAAATTTAACAACAGAAAGATGAAGTACCACCATCTAGGGACGAAGAGGACTCTTCGAAGAAAAGGAAGGTTTCACCTCTGAAATCTTCCTCTCGGAAGAAACCTAGAACCCCTGTAACCAAGATGTGAACTACCTTCACATTGGATGATTTTAATTTCATCATAGCAGCTGTGAACAATGCTTCACAGGAGATATTAGAGAAGCAAGAGGCGATGCAGGAGAATATGTATAATCGTATCGATATTGAACTCCAAGGAGTGAAGCAGGCACTCCAGTCTAGCCACACAGTCTCCACTGCACCTTTGATAGTAGGAACTGTAGAACCGAGAGATGAGCCATCTCAACTCCACTAGATTGTTGATATGGTCGAAGATCACCTTCGATGAGCTCAAGAAGACATAATGCAAGCCACCTAGGATTTGACACAGGTACAGGGAATACTTGTTGAGTAGCGCAGTGATGTCGAACGGAAAAAAATTTCTCTTCAAGTACACTGGGACAAAGAGAAAGAAAAGCTACAGCAGAGAAAGGAGCAGTTGATCACAGAGCAACTAGAAGTAAAGGAACAGGTCAATAGAGAACTTCGCTCTGTGATCATCATAGAAGTGAGAGTTGAAGAATGAATTCCACAATAGGTGGCACAATTTGAAGAAGTGATCCAACAACTTCAGCAGCGCATTGCAAATCTGGAACTTCGTATTGCGCCCGAGACCCCTCAATATTTAAGAGACCTACGAGAGTCAATTGCTTGTAGCGTAGTTGGCATATTCTAATCCATTGCTTTGTAATGCAAGTAGCTGAGCTCTAGGAGCACTCAGACTTATGAGACCCTCACAGAGAATCTAGAGTTGTAGGCATTGGAGTCGCAGCTCCAAGAAGCAAAGTAGAATGCAGATATGTTACAAGCACAACTGAAGGCCTTGTCTCCAGTCGAAAGAATGAAGAGGTTTCCAGAGAAACACATAGCCCAACAACAGATCCACACGATTCAGAATAAAGTGATGGAAGTCTCTCAATGACTTCAATCATTGCAAGAGAAGGCATGTCAAATATTCACTGAAGTTGAAAACTAAGGAGTAGAACTTGAATAGGTTCTGAGTGCAACAAAACAATGCCTAGAAGGACCAATCGATGATACACTCATCCAAGACTTCACTGAGAAAGAGGCAGTAGCACTACAGTAGGTCGAAGCAGCTCGAGCCAAGCTCGAGGAACTCGAATCAGAATTGCTTAGACCAGAGTGACTCAGGATGAGTCACAGGTGAGTGTTGGGGGCCTATTGGCCCTTGACCAAGTTTTGGGATAATCTTGGTCATGTGACCTATTTTGGGACTTCGACACCCTGTCGAAGGAAGAGCTCCAGACAAAGTAGAGATCATGGGATCTCGGCCCACTTTTAGGCCCATTTTGGGTTTTGGGAATATGTAATGTGAAATGGATGTCGGCCTGTGGGTTCACCCATTCTTAGGACCACTTTTATAAATGTATAAATAGACATCTAGGCATCTAGTAGAGTATTGTATCTATGTGATATAGGTTACATTCCAAGTGTGATTTGTGTGATCGAGGTGTTATGCATTCTATAGGCTTACATAGCTTAGTGAAAGTCCCTGTGTGGAGATATAGAAGGATTTGTGTTGTAAGGAAAGGAAGAAGGATCTAGCGAGCTGCATAGATCTTTTGTCCTATGCGCAGTAGGTTTTGGTGGCTCTGTGCTTGTAACTGATTGAAGACGCTAATAAAGAAGAAGAGTTGGTGGACGTATCCCTAGAGTGGGGGTGAACCATGTAAATCTATGTGTTATGCTCTGTGATTTGACTTGATGTGTTTATCTCTGCTTTTGCAAAGTGCTTTGATATATTTATCTGGATATACTTATGCTTTGTGCTTCATTAGATGTGTATGAATAGTAGATCTGATATGTATGGAGATGCTTAGTGCTAATCTACTGGATCTGATCTACTTTACTATTGCTGATTACTAAGATACCTTAGATCTAAGTGAATGCTGCAATGCTCTGTGCTATCTGCGAAGTATAATAAGGGTTGAATATTGATGAATGATCGATGTTAAGTGCTCTGTAAGCGATAAAATCACAGATCTGTGTCCCAACTAAGGTTGCAGACACTTGAGTCTTGCAACCACCCCTGCTTCTACCTCGGGTGAGACTTCCATCTCCTTCGCAGGTGTTGCCGAAAGGGCCGGTAGTTAGGGTTTTGTTGGTGCATTGTTGTAGTGTTGAACCCTGGGTCTTCCACTGTGCCAACAGACTACATTGTGCAACGTTTGAGGCATTAGTATGCTCACCTTCACATGAATGTTGAATTTAAGGCTGAACACAAACTTGTTGACCTTTAGATTCTCTGTGTTCATATGTGGATCATACCGAAGTATCTCCATAAATTTGGCCTCATACTTCGACACAGTACGACCACCCTGTCGTAAGGGATTGAACTCATTGAGCTGGCACTCGATGAATTCCTTTGAAAAATACCTCTCCCAGAACCTCTACCCGAACAATTCCCATGACACATCTTCGACGACCATGTTTAGCTAAGGCAGAAGTGTCTTCCACCATAGAATATCACTTCCCTTCAAGTGAAATACCACTATGTGAAATTTCTTGTTAGAAGTGTATTAACGAAGTGAAAATCACATCACCATGTTCTCCAACCATGCCTCGGCGGTTGAGCTGTCCATAGCACCCATGAACTTGGGAAACTTCACCTTCTCTAGTTATCAGTGAATGCTACCACTGCTAACTGGAGCACGTTGTGAACCCTCAGTGGGTACAAGTGCCCTATCATCATCTATATCTAGTCGGTTAATCAAGTCCTCGAACATCCTATGAAAAGACCTCATCAAACCAACCGCATCCCCCACAACATCTTGCTCCTATCCAATGACTTGTTCTTCTCCTCGGGGGTTATACCCCTTTGGCATGGATGCTACTGGAGGCGTTGTGCCTCCTGCCCTAGCACCATGTAGTCTACCTCCATAGCTTTCTCTAAGCATGATTACCTGAATGGACAAATTTCAATTTTAATTAGCGATAAGTTGTTAATCAAGTGTTTAATACAGTGGAAGGTGTAATTATCCCAAGTTGTAGGGTTGAACCCTGCTCCGATACCATATGTAACACCCCCTCCATTACGAATACAAATAGCGATGTACAANATATATATATATATATATATATATATATATTCATTAATAAATTAGAATCATCACCACATAAATAATAGCATCGCAAGAGGTACACCATCATAACTAATAACGAGACATAATCAATGCATTAACATAATTAGCAGGGGCACATAATCAACACATCATCAAATAAACAACGAACACATATCAACACATCACAATTAATTGAAGCAAAATACTAATGATTGATTAACCATGTCACTGAAATTAAAAGTACTACCTACCCAACCTACCTTGCAAGGTTAGGACCTCCAAGACACATAAAAAACACTCAAGTCCAGGATTCATCTGATTGATTTTGACCATTTAAGGCCTTGGGACTAGCAATTGTTCTGAGGAAAAAGGAGATATCTAGATCCCTTACCCATAACTATATACCAAATTCCATGCTTCAATCAACAACAATACTTTTCATAAATTATTAACATAGTGCATACTCTACTACGATTCTACAACCAGTGAGGCATTAATCATGTGGAGTACACCAATATATCATTGACATTAAGTAAGGTTGCAAAAATGTACGATAAAACATGAAAGAGTTCCATCCACACACACACACACACACACACACACATATAAATATTTACATCACAGTGGTAGCTTGATAGTTAAAAATAACTCTAACAATATCTAAACATCCAAAAACAATTTTCATATAATAATATATCTACGCCCAAGCTTCCTTCTTTCTTGTAGTGCAATTTATTTTCAAAACCACATAAGGTGTGATATTAGTGCTCCATAAATCATTCTATTGCATAAGATTATTCCACTTGGTTGCATTAACAATGTTTTAGTATCTATGATCAATCACTCTATAAGGAGACTATGATAAAGGAGATTTATGTACTAAAATATTATCGTTTAGTAACAAGTGGTAATCTATTTGATAAACCCCACCGTATAAAGATGTGATATAGTAAGGAAATAAACAATTATTCTACCATGGTATCTTACTTTATTACTCTTAGTAATTTCTTTCTTATCCTTTTAATTAAGAAATGCCAAGGAGGGAGCTGGCACCTTAACTACGTCTCTTGCCATGTGAAAACATTAAACCTCGATTGAGTCATATGATACTTAAGAAATAAAAGTGAGTTTTAGTTAAGTATTACAACAATAATTCACTTAAGGATCACAAGGACCTACGGCGCAATAGCCTTAGTTTTCCAAGTTTTCATTCTCCCTGAGTATAGTTGGAATTAAAGCTTAGGTATTCTTTTCTATAGATATAAGAACATCCTCCAAGGTTGGCTTCCATCAACTTATTAAAGATATTCTAAAATCGTAGAGACATGAATTCCATTAATTTTAACAACAACCTTTACTCAAACGGTGGTATTAACACCACTCTAAGTGATAAATCAATACATATCAGGGTTCGGACAATAATTCTTCTTATAATAGGATAATATTGATATTCCAATATTTTGTTTTAATCATTAATCCATACTTTTTATATAGAATTAAAAATTAGATTTGACACATACCATAATTCATGGCTAAGTCTGAACTAAGAATTATTCCTCAATAAACTATAATTGTCAACTAATCTTATTGAAATTATAAGCTAGAAGTTGCACTCTGACAACACCCTTTTTAAATTGTTATAAAGGGGTAACCAAGCCCAAACCTGTGGGTGCATTAATTAAAAAGCAATGTTGAGAAAAACCAGGTTCATGATAATATAGAGGAAAATAATAGATTTAGGGGTTGAAACTTAGAGAAGGACGATGAAACTTCTACAAGCTAACGCAAGACTTAGAGAAGGACGATGAAACTTCAGTGACACGCATTACTTACAACTCAATGAATTAAGAAAATTTGTTTCACATGGAAAAGTATGAGTAAGTTCTCGTAAAAAAATTATTTTCCCTGCGCTGACAGAGCAGAATTATTCGACAAGTAAATAACCACAAACCCTAAATCGCAATCCTAGCAAGCAACCATTGAGAGAAAAAACAATTCTACCAACTAGTATCGAGCATATAAGAAATCAGTCATACATCACAAGATTTTCACATGCAAAAAGGTTTACCAGTTAGAGGTTCCACGGTAAAAATAAAATTGATTGAAAATCAAATATGGTCTAAAATTTACCCAACAATCTATATTTATGCCATTAATAAACATGTGAATAAATCAATTGTAATACAAGTACAATAGTCCCAATACTTTGCAGAAAAAGTATTTTTTATCAGTCAATCGATTTAGTTAACAATTTATCCAACATCTACGGAAGGTATAATAACCAATAGAGTACAGTAACTAGATCGAGGTTGTTGTTGATGTTGATCTTCGACAGATGAATGCACAACTTTCTCTTAACTCTTGCTTGTTGATTTAAGAACTTTATCAGTACCTTTTAGCCAATGTTATGGGTACTCTTCTTCCCCCTTAGTCCCCGAGCTGCAAAGGGGCCATGCACACGCAACCAAAAAATTCTCTAGCTCCAATCTTGCCTCGCAAGGTAAAGCCACCAATCTCTCTCAAGTTGGGTATCCCAACTCTCACAAGAAAAATTAGTCAAAAATAATTCAGCAGCATAAATTTAGCAATAACAAGTGTGATCCTTTTTTCATCCAAACTATTTGCTTTATAGGAGTTTCTTTAATGACACATCCCCAATTGCACAATTAATTCGCTTTTTAATTAAATAAATTAGAATTATTTCCCCCTTACATTTGTCACCTTCTCCCAAGTCGCACAAGTAAATCCACATTTTATTTTAATTAAAGTCAATTTCTCTCACCTTATAAAAGAGCTCCTTAAATCACTCCTAGTTGTCTCTTTATCCCCCCATATTCCCATTTAATGACTGACACATTACTAAATCTAATTTGAGTTAAAATAGGAGTCTTCTTATAGTTAGTGTAAACTAGACTCTAGATACCTTTCTTTGTATACACATTCTTTCATGTTTATTTCTTTCTTATTTTAAAAAACCCATTTTTATATTTCTTGCACATATGTGTATTATATTAATTCTTTATACTTATATCATTTTTCTTAATTTCTTAAATTGATTTACCTCATTCCTATTTTGATTTAGTAAGAATTTCAATTTATCCTCTTTACAAAAACTTAATTAATTTTTTTTTTTGAAAAGGCTTAGACTCTTATAGGGATTTATAATTTACAAATTACTCATTGATTATTCATCTCTGACAAGCTCTAAGGATTTTCAAGGTTTGTAATTATTCTTTCAAGGTTTACTAAGCCAACTAAATTCAATGACTCAAGCTTTATTTACGCGATGCACCCTTCAAGCCGCACTCCATGCTCCAAGGGTGCCACTCACCTTTGACTAGTTTTGGTAGTTGTGTAACCCTTCGAGTCAACAGTCCATTTGGGATACATTGTGAGAGACTAAGGGATTCTAAGGAGTAAGGTCTCTTCCTTATTGCACACCACTTAGAATATTCGTGAGTGACTATCGAAGTCTTCCCTCACAACATCATGAACCTCTCTATTATTACATTTATTTGTAAGAGAGGGGGGGTGTTTTTCCTAAGAAGTTGATCCCTTGGCAAAGGAATGAAAGAAAATGGGCAAAAAACCCACAAATTGGCTTATATCCTAAGTTGGAGGAGTGATGAGACATTTTGGCATGACCTGATAAGGTGCGTGCAGATCTAGGCGGTCGAGAGCTGAGCACCCCAGATCAACGGTCGATGGCCATATTGGGGCCTCAACATTCGCACATCATAAAAAAGGTAGGGTGGACTGGAAAAAATAATCATGGTTTGTGAAGGTGCTACGTGTCGGCCAAAGACACACATTGGGCCCAAAAGCGGGGAGGTTCCAAACCACTTTTCGCAACCCCGATATGAGCATGTGCACATAGAGCCCTATCCCAGGCCAACAAGTGGTCACCCCTCATCACTTCCACTCCCTCCATCTGTCTTCCACTCACTATCTTGTCGGTACCTATCCCTTTCTCATCTCCTGCCACCTATGCCACCTCGCTCCACATCGCCTCCATCCCATTACACCTCAAATTATGCTTGTGTGACCCCCACATTATCCTCAGTCTCCTCGTCCATCCACAACTGTCCACATGACCATCTATCATCTGCTACTCAATACCGAGTGCGCCCACCACTTTGTCAGCAGCCACGTCCGCCATCAGGCTTCCCCATGAGACTTCAGCTCAGATCCAGACGATGAATGCTAAGGCTACCACGTCCTGCAGAGGTAGAATTGACTTGGGTCTTTTGAATTCCAATGAAGTAGTTATTGAGGTTGGTGGGGGACGGTTGAACATCGTTTCCACCATAAATGGAAATCCCAAAAAGGACGTAAGTAGGTCAACTCAGCTGCAGAGCCTTCCTGAAACACGAGTGCGTCTGACAGGGCCCGTTCTTACAGGAAACTGCATGCACAGTCTGTCAAGAAGCATGAAGACATAATGCCTTTAATGCAACTTCTTGATTATGCTCCTGAGATTTTGTTTTGAGTATAAATATTCAATTTTGATATTTGGTAAAGGGTCGATGGTTGATCTAGGCTCCCGTATTGTAAAGTTTTGATGAAGCACTAATTCCTCTGGTTATGTATTTTGTATTTGAGACTTCTTGTTTAATGAAAGTCAACTTCTTTCAATCTCTTTGTAAATGTTGTGTTAATACACTTAGAATTGGAGGATCCAGTCGAGGGTTGTGATGTTGTTTTGATGAAGTCTTGATCATTGCAACATTTTCACCAATTTTAATCAATTTCCCGTGTTATCTTTTCTCCCTCTTATACTGAATAGCTCGGAATTGGAGGATCCAGTCGGGTTGTTACAGTAACATTGTGATGTAGGTTTGATCATTGTGTTGTTGTAGATGTTTTTTTTAGACATATCTTGGTGTTTGAAGATTTGAATTCAATAGGATCTTGTTCTTGAATATTTTCTTCCTTAGGTTGTTGGAAGACCGGGTGTCCACAGTAGGCCCTTACATCTTCTCACCAGTTCTTCCTCCTACTCACCCTTTACTGCAACCTACTGACTGAAGTTAGATCAAGACCTCACTTACCTGTGCATTGCATGGTCCAGGATTCTGAGTTAAAGCGATATAACCTTGAGACTACATCCATTATACCACCCTTTANCTGTGACATACAAACTGATGGGTATCAGGCTTACCTCTGACCCAATCCATAGGTGACTTCTTGTGCTAACATTTATGGTGTCATTGCCAAGGATGAATTGAATATTTTCCCTTGGATTGAATAAGAAAGCTTATTGGTTCTGAAGGTGCATCAGAACCTGGTACCTTAAGATTGCAATTGTTCACTTGGCAACTTCACTGCGATGACTCCACTATTTCAGTTGTGGCTTCCAGAGGCAGACACACGAGGTCTACTTCACAGATGCCCCTAGAAACACCTGAAGTTGACCCAGAGAAAATTATGAGAAAGAGAAAGGCCCTCCGAGAAGGTACTTCTGATGTTGAACCAGGTATTTATGATGATTTTCAATCTCCTATTGTAAGAACTCCAATTTCTTCTTCTCATTCTACTATTATACCTTCTATTGGAGTTTCCCAAACTTTAAATTTTGGGAGTGTTCCTACCAAGTTTTCACCTCCTGGTTTTGGACTGGAGAGAGAAAGCCTTGTCACTCCTATTTACCCTAAAGTAGTGCCTTGGTCCAGACCCTAGACCTTGGAATATTTTCTTACTCCAGGTTTTACCACCTCTCCTCCTATTGCTTTTGTTGTTTCTCTAGAGAGGGAAACCTCTGCTCCCTCAAGCCTTGAAGCCTTTTCTCCAAATCCTCTACTGATTCATTTTCATCCATGAGGCTCAGTTGAAGTCTCCCCTGTTCTAACACCTTCACTTCCTCATTCTCCTCCACCTGTTATCCCTATGGAATGTGTTAATCCCCCTAGAAATAGAATGGATGCCATAGTGACTCCAAGATATGCCCCTGTAGTCTTACCTCATCCTATGAATTCTCTCCCTACTGGAGATTACTTGAAATATATGCCAAAGTAAACTGGAGAAGAGGATATAACTATTGAAGAGCACCTTGTTGCCTTCTACAATTATGCAGACAATCTAAATATTGAAAATGAATATGTTTGGATGAGAGTCTTTGTTTAGAGCATTGATTGTGAGGCTAGGAAATGGTTTAGGAGTTTGACCCCTGGATCTATTGTTGGAATTAAGGCTATAGATGTGTTTTTATTGAGACAGAGGGGGGACAAAAAGGACTTTATATATTACATCACAGAGTTTGGGTCCCTGAAGAGGAAAGAGGGAGAATCTGTCTCTGACTTTTATAAAAGATTCAAAAACATTTACAATAAGATCCCTACTGAGATAAATCCCATAGAGGCCTCTGCCAAAATCACTTATGCTAGTGCCTTTGAACCTAATTTTTGCCTTCTGTTGAGGAAGAGAAGAGCTACTTCCCTAGCTCATATGAAAGATGCAGCCCTAGAAGTAGAATCCAATGTGTTGGCAGCTAACCGACTCATGAATAAGGATAATAGAGACATACCAAGGAAAAAATCTGAAGCCTCCACCTCTGGTTCCTCTGTTTCCCCCCCTCAAATGGATGAAGTAACCAAGTTGCTGAAATCAATCTCAACTAGGATGGAAAGGTTGGAATTAGAGGGGAAGATGACATGAAAAAACCCTCAAAATATTGATAACAAAGGAAACTTCAGAAGGCATATTAACAACGCCCCTCAGATGATGCAAAGGGTACAAAGGAATAGAGATAGGGATGATCAGAAAATTCAATCCCCTCTCCAAAATAACTTCATGACCACTAAGGAAGGGGAGGAAGAAGAGTTCGAACCTGAAATCCATTGTCTTGGAGACACATCTCCATTTCCCCATCTGACTCAACCTTCATATGAGGAGTCCCTCATGGATAGCCAAATAAATGAGTTGAGTAAAGGGGAGAACGCCAATAACAGTCCCCCATAAATATAACCTCCGGGCAAGGAAGAAAGAAGAGAAGTTTGACGTCCCTAAGCACCCTCCTAGAGTATTTAAACCTGCCAAAGACACAATGAATAGAAGCAAAGAAAATAAAGTTGACGCCCCTTCATTAGTAGATAAAATTCATGTCCCATAAGTGAAGGAAATATTGAAGCCCCCCTCCTCTTTCAACTTTGACCTTGAAATTCAAAAAATCAGAATCCCTGTACCCCTCTCAAAGCTAGTCAAGCATGAATATTTTAGAAGAAGCCTCTCTAAAATGTTGATACCTGAAGCCCCAAATCATTCCATGGGTTCAGTAAATCTCTAAGATGAGAAGCCAACAGTCATCCTAGGTCCTATGGTATAATACATAGATGATTCATCCCCTCCCTTCTACACGTCCCTGAACATACATGATAAGGTGTTGCATAACTACCTAATGGACTCAGGGGCATCTCATAATTTCATGCCCAAAACTGTCATGGAGGAACTGGGGCTAGAAGTCACAAAGGCCTATCATGGTATGTATTCTTTTGATTCAAGGAGGGTGCAATGCCTTGGGGTCATCAAATATCTGGCTGTGACCCTATTTCAGCTGCTCATGAAAAGTGGGGTCATGGATATCATGGAGGATGATGTTCCTCCCTAGTTTGGCATGCTCTTGTCAATATATTGGATTAAAAGGATCATGGAAACCTTGCATATGGACCTCACATATGCTACCATTCATGTGTTTGGAGGGGATCATAGAAGACTATACAAAGAAGCTCAGTTGGCCTATATTATTAATGATGAATATGACCCCACCAACCATCCTAGATTTTCCCTTGATACTGATTTGGGATCCATCTTGTTGCAGATCACCGATGCTCCTGAACCTCCTCTTGAGATCAGAAAATTCATTACTCTCTGTGAAGATTCTCCACCAATTACCTTTGCATGGAATTTATTTTTTGATGGATCCTCTTCTAGAGAAGGTGATGGTGGTGGAGTGGTCCTTGCTTCCCCCACTCAAGAAACTATATCTTTGTCCTACAAGTTAGAATTTGAAATTACCAACAATGTGGCAGAATATGAATCCCTTTCTCTGGGTTTGAGGGATCCAAAAGACATGGGGATTCAAGAGATATCAGTGTTTGGAGATGCAAAATTGATTGTTAATCAAATCAGAAATCTATATCAAGATAAGCATCCCGGGCTCAGAACCTGCAGAAATGAAGTTTGGGACCTAATTGACAGTTCCTTCTTGGCCTTCAACATTTCATTCATTCCAACAAAGGAAAATATAGTAGTTGATTATCTGGTTGTCTCAGCAAGAAATTTCAGAGTTCCTCTGCCTCCCAAGCTTAGATATGATGTAGAAGTAAATTATAGACCCTCCATACCTGACAAGGCCAAGCATTGGAAAGTGTTTGAGGATGATCTCGAAATCAAAAGATTCCTGGAGACTATTGATGATTTTTCAGAATTACATATTGATCAAGATCCTGAGTCTGACATGGATCCCCATGCTGAAGTTTTTCTAAACAAAATTGCTAATCAACATATTGTGTAGTTACCGAATAATCAAATTCCAAAGGGATTGGTTCCTTTGGAAAGGAATTTTGATAGAAATGATGTGGCAGTAAAAGCTAAGAGGCCAGATGAGGATGTTGATGTATCTGAGTGAAATATTGGCACAATGGAGGATCCAAAGTTTGTCAAGTTGTCTAATAGCTTGTTAAAGAAGTAAAGGGTCGAGTATGCTGAGCTATTAAAGGAATTTGTTGATGAGTTTTCTTGGACTTATGAAGACCTTAGAACATATGACATCATCATTATTGAGCACAAGATCCCATTGAAGGAATAAGCCAAACCATTTAGGCAGAAGTTGAGACAGATAAATCCTATGTTGCTACCTATTATGGAGAAGGAGGTAAAGAAGTTGTTGGATGCCCAAATCAATGTCCTCCTGAGATATTCAGAATGGGTATCCAACCTGGTCCCAGTGAGAAATAAGAGTGGAGAGATCAGGCTCCGTGTCGATTTCAGAAATCTAAACAGGAGCTCAAAGAAGGACAATTACCCGCTACCAAAGATGGAACACATACTGCAAAGGGTAACTGGTGCATCCAGGATTTCTATAATTGATGGATTTTCTGGTTACAATCAGATATTTGTTTTGCCTAAGGACAGAGAGAAGACAACCTTCACCACTTCTTGGGGCACATTCATGTATGCCAAAATGACCTTTGGGTTAATGAACACAGGAGCAACCTTTTAGTGATCCATGGACATCACCTTCATTGGGGAGAAGGATAAGTTTGTGGTCATCTATCTGGATGACATATCAGTCTTTTCCAGATCTGATAAAGAACATTGTTTCCATCTGAGGAAAATTTTCTTGAAATGAAAAAGTTTTGGTCTTTCCCTGAATCCTAAGAAATCATTATTTTCTATTAAGGAGGGTAAATTACTGGGGCATATAGTGTTTTCCGAGGGAGTCAGAATTGATTCAAGCTGGGTAGAGGATATACAAACCTTATCACTTACTAGATCTAGGAAGGAAGTTCAATCCTTCCTGCGAAAAATTAATTTTCTGAGGAGGTTTGTTTCAAATTTCGCTGAATTGGTTAAGCATATTCCTGCCATGCTCAGGAAGGAGAATGAAGTAAAGTGGACTACTGAATATAGAGAATCCTTCAATCGAATAAATAAGTCATTGACTCAGGCACCTGTGCTTATCATTCCTGACTATTCCAAATATTTTTTGATATTTTCTTTTGTTTTGTTTTATACAGTGGTAGTTGTTTTATTATAGAAAAACATTGAAGGGCTGGAACAACCTATTTCATTTTTCAGCAGAGCACTAAGAGATGTAGAGGTGAAATATAACATCATGGAGAGGCAAGCCTATGCATTGGTGAAATCTCCCGAGGCTTTCAGGATCTATATCCTACATTCAAGGGTTATTTCATATGTCCCTTCAACTGTTTTGAAGGACATTCTCATTCAGCCTGACATAGATGGAAGAAGAAGCAAGTGGATTGCCAAAATCCTTGAGTTTGATCTAGAAATAGAATCCACCAAGCTGGTTAAAGGCCAAGCTTTAACGAAGTTGTTGGCTGAATCTAATTGCAGAGCTTTGGGGGTAAAATTTAGTAACACCTTCTCAAAAGGTCAACAAGATGAGTTCACTGACAAGAATCCTTAGGTCAGCCCTCCATTGGAACAATGCACCTGGTATAAATATATTATATATTTTATGCAAGACCTAAGACCCCTTGATGGTATGAGAAAAAGCAAGGCAAGAGATTTAAAGCTCAAAGCAATTAGATATCACCTTATTGACCAGGTCTTGTATTGGAAAGACCCTATAGGTGTACTTCTAAGATGCTTAGACCCACATGAGGCCCAAAAGATTATGTTTGACTTTCATGATAGCCTGTGTCGGGGACATCATTTCTGGAGAACCACAGCCTATAAATTTCTCAGGGTGTGGTACTTTTGGCCTAATCTATTCACTGATGTCTGTGCAAAAATCAGGACTTGCATCAAATGTCAAAAATTTGCTGGGAAACAACAGCTCAAGTATCTTCCATTAAAACCCATGGTAGATTCAGGACCCTTTCAGCAGTGGGGCCTAAACTTTGTTGGAGAAATTCACCCTGCTTCAAACGGTCAGCACAGGTGGATCTTAACTGCAATAGATTATTTCACCGAGTGGATAGAAGCTATTCCCACAAGGAGTGCTTCTCACAAAGTGGTCATTAGTTTTCTTGAAGATATTATGGCAAGGTTTGGTTGTCCGAATAAAATCATCATTGACAACGCTGCATCCTTTAAGTCTGAGCCATTGATCAAATTCTATGAGCAATTCAGAATTTCATTGATCCACTCTACCCCCTACTACCCCCAAGGAAATGGATTAGTAGAGTCCTCTAAGAAAAGCCTGATAAATATCATCAAAAGACTACTAGAGAATAATAAGAAAGTGTGGGATTCAAAGCTCAAGTTTTCTCTGTGGGCCAACAGAGTGACAACCAAGAGGTCCTTGGGCCTCTCCCCTTCCGATCTTGTCTATGGGGTTGAAGTGGTTTTTCCTTCTCACCTTTCCCTACTCATAGCAAAATACTTCCAAGACTATCAAGAAGAGCCCGATGATATGATCAGGAGAGTGCAACAACTAGTAGAAGTCCACCAGACTAGAGAGAAGCTACTGGACAAAGCACATGAACATCAATAGAAGATCAAACAAGCCTTTGACAGAAAGGTGAGAAAAGAGGATTTCCAGCTGGGAGATCCGGTGCTTAAATGAGACGCGCCAAGATAGGAAAGGGTCAAGCACAACAAATTTGAAGCCCTGTGGAACAAGCAATTCAAAATATCTGTGGTAGGTTGAAATAACACCTATAGATTGCAGAATTTGGAGGGCGATCAAGTTTTTGGTGGCCCTATAAATGGGCATTTTCTCAAGAAGTTCTTTACTTGAGCCAAAAGTGGCTCTCATGTTTTTGTAAATATTTTTTTTCTTTTGATTTATCGGTTTTATAGGTGACTCCATAGCCCAACAGTAAGGCACTGAAACTATAGAAGAGTTCTTGGCATCTCATAGGGAGAAATTCATCCCCCATGGAGCCTAATGCTATCACATTTATTTGTAAAAACAAGGGGTGTTTTTCCTAAGAAGTTGATCCCTTAGCGAAGGAATGAAAGAAAATGGGCAAAAAACCCACAATTTAGCTTGTATCCTAAGTCGGAGGAGTGATGAGATGTTTTAGCGTGACATGATAAGGTGTGTGTAGATCTGGGTGGTTGAGAGATGAGCACCCCAGATCAACGGTCGATGGCCATATCGGGGCCTCAACATGCTCACAAGATAAAAAATGTTAGGGCGGACCGGGAAAAACAATCATGGTTTGTGAAGGTGCTACGTTTCGGCCAAAGACACACATTGGGCCCAAAAGCGAGGAGGTTCCAAACCACTTTTTGTAGCCCCGATATGAGCATGTGCACATAATGCCCTATCCTGGGTCGAAAAGTGGTCGCCCATCATCACTTCCGCTCCCTCCATCTGTATTCCTCTCACTGCCCCACCGGTACTTGTCCCTTTCTCATCTACCACCACTTGTGCCACCTTGCTCTACATTGCCTCCATCCCATTACACCTCAACTTCTACTTGTGTGACCCCCACGTTATCCTCAGTCTCCTTGTCCATCCAAAACTGTCCACCTGACCATATCCCATCCACTACTCCATACTGAGTGCACCCATCACTTTGTCAGCATCCATGTTCTCCATCAGGCTTCCCCATAAGCATCCAGCTCAGATCCAAATGACGAATGCTAAGGTTGCCACATCCTTGTTTGGGTCCTAACCAGCACATAGATAGATCAATATATTCGGATGTAATAAAGGTCAATATTAATAAGGCCTTTCAATAAAATAGAATAAGGTGGATGTAAGAAGACCTAATAGAAGCGTCCGCTTCTAGAGGGATCTTCCTCTAGATGCTTGTCTTGATAGACATATTTAGTATAAATAAGGGTCGAGGGTATGAAAACCCTAGCTTGGAGATTATCGTAACAGAGCGCTGCTCGATTGGAGGTTGCCCCCTCGAACAGTCCTGTGAACATTGCTTTTTGAATCAAAGTGCTACTTCTGTTGTTGTTCTTATATCATTTATGTGTTATTGTGGAGATTATGCTGGATAAATTAATGTTATTCTTCCATTTCTAGCATTTTATTTCTGTTCTGCATATTTATTATATCTGGCATCTTGTAAGTGGTATCAGAGCACTTTCCTTGGTAGAAATTGTGGGAATTTTTTTTCCAGGGTAGAGACGTATTCTGGTTTCTTTAAGCCATAGAGATCTGTCGTTACGTGCATAAATCCACGGTTGAGGGATTCATACATGTAGGAAATACAAGTGTTTATTAAGCGCACATCTGTTGGCCACCCTTGTAACCCCTGTTGGTACCTCTTCGAGTGGTAGCGCATCAGACAACACCTGTGTATGGATTGGCCTAGATTTCCTGAAGCCCTCTTTAGATAAACCTATCGGCTGCTGGACTGCTATAGTGTCACCGAGAACAACACTCAAGAAGATACTCTCTAGTACCTGGGTAATCGGGTAGTACGGCTAAGGGTACGGTCTATGCTCCTTAGTTAGTGCCCTGAGATATTGGGCCAAGTACTATTGTTGGACCCGACACGTATATCAAAGAGTTATAACATAGGGCAAACCCTTGTCTGTAGAACCCTTGAATACCTAACCGTTGGGGGACAGAAACATAAACAAATTAAAACAGACCAGATCTATTGCCATGCAACTATGTTCGGGTTGTCAAGTAAATACACATTTCTTTTTGGTTAAGCATTTGGGGATTTCATCACCACAGTATTCTCCAGACTGGAATATAACTCTGCAGGTGTTAAAAAAAAAAAAATTTGGAAATTTTTGCACCATTATTTGAGACCTATTCCATTGGATTCATCTGTCTGCCCTTATCACATTAATCCATATAATTTTTTGGCAAAATTTTGACCCCGCTTGCCCCTTTTCAGTCCACCCATCCTCATGGCCCATACCCGTAGCCAAGATCTGGAAACTTGCTTCAACACCTTGCAATCTGCTTTCCTCGAGACTCAAAAAGAAGTGAAACAACTCAATGCTACTGTTCCCTCCATCGATTCATGCA
>JASDQU010013085.1:42893-61347 GCA_032191745.1 Picea mariana | reverse complement strand
ACCCTTAGCCGTACTACCCGACTACCCAGGTACTAGAGAGTATCTTCCCGAGTGTTGTTCTTGGTGACACTATAGCAGTCCGATGGCCGATAGGTTTATCTAAAGAGGGCTTCAGGAAATCTAGGTCAATCCGTACACAGGTGTTGTCTGATGCGCTACCACTCGAAGGGGTACCAACAGGGGTTACAAGGGTGGCCAACAGATGTGTTCTTAAGAACCACTTGTATTTCCTGTGTGTATGAATCCCTCAACCGCGGGTTTATGCGCGTAATGAAATATCTCTGTGGCTTAAAGACGCCGGAATATGTCTCTACCCTGGAAAAAAAATCCCACAATTTCTGCCAAGGAAAGTGATCTGATACCACTTGTAAGATACCAGATATAAAAAAATATGCAGAACAGAAATAAAATGCTAGAAATGGCGGAACAACAGTAATATATCTAGCATAATCTCCACAATAACACATAAATGATATAAGAACAACAATAGAAATAACACTTTGATTCAAAAATCAATGTTCATAGGCCTCTTCTAGGGGGCAACCTCCAATCGAGCAACGCTCTATTACAACAATCTCCAAGATAAGGTTTTCATACCCCCGACCCATATTTATACTAAATATGTCTATCAAGAGAAGCATCTAGAGGAAGATCCTTCTAGAAGCAGAAGCTTCTATTAGGTCTTCTTACATCCACCTTATTCTATTTTATTGAAATCCCTTATTAATATTGACCTTTATTACATCTGAATATATTAGTCTACCTATGTACGGGTTAGGACCATAACATGTGCAAGGTCATAAGGAAATTTGGGGCAAACGCATATGAGATTGAATTACCCAATGGGGTCGGAATCTCACTGATATTCAATGTTGCGAATTTGTACCCTTACAGAGCTGAAGAAGAAGGGGCAGAGGAGGAACAGAAAGAGGTTCAATGGATAAAACAAATGCCTGTAGCTGAAAATCCATAGATGGAAGGCATAATTGACAAAAGGATTAGCAAATAGACCAGGAGGAAAGAGTATTTTGAATACCTAGTCAAATGGAAGGGACATCCAGTTGAAGATGCCAGTTGGGTGGATGAAGCAGAAATTCATAGGCATGGACAAACCATGCAAGAGCTCATGAACATGAGTTCATGAAAAATTTCAAGCGAGGGAGTATGATGCAGGAGCATCGTAAGTAGCCAGCCAAGCAATCAACGTAAAAGTGGGAGACAGCTGGAAAATCACTAGCGCACATTTTGAAGTGTTTTCAGAATAATGAATGGACATTAATGTAATAGATAAGGTAAGCGTACTTACATTTATATCTAGATATTGTAAATAGATCTTGAGTGTTGCTCTTATCTGTAGGATGTACAGGCATTTATGCGTAATGAATGCAAGAAGGTAGATTTAATTTAATAGATTAGACAGTTTAGAAGTATAGGAGGGAAAATGGATATAGAGACCCTCACCCTTGTATCATTGTAATTTTGGATGGTCATTCAGATTTCATAAGATGTAGAGCTGTAGCAGAGAGATATAGAGAAGAACCCATGTACAGGAGAACTGGAGTTAATATATGAATCTTTGACTCAATTTTCATGGTGTTATGATGCTTACTGTTTACATTTGTTGAATGGTATGTTTACAGATGATTTGTTTCTCTGTTATGCATTTGTTTCAATGTTGCATTGTGTGTATGATTTCATTTTGAAATTATGAAGTCTGAGAGAGGAGAAGAATGAGTTTCAATTGTTTCTCTCCCTGAGAATTCCTACAAGGAGTGCAATGAACGTTTGCAAGGTGTGCGTTGACGAGGGTCTGAGTTTTATCTCAAAAATCTCAGGAGAGATATCGTTGTTCTCATACCAACTGAAGTGTAGGTGAAGCACAAAGCCATGCAAGGTGTGTGTAGGCCAATTAAAGCCTAGGATTTTATAAATCCAGAAATAAGATTGAGATATTTCTATTGCAAAGAGTGCATAGGGTCGGAGACTCAAATAACCAGAGTTTATTTGAAGATTTTCTGTAAGGAGTGTGAACAGGGATCCTTTTGGGAAGCTTGAGTTTACAAGTGAAAGCTCGGGAAGGATAACACCTTTGAAGTGCTCAAAGGGGGATGGAGATTGAAATCATCTCATAGAAGTTAAGTTCAGGAGGGAGAACACTGAGTCATTTGGACAGGGGTCATTGAAGAGTGCATCTGGTGGTCATAATTCTCCATAGAGAACTCGCGAAGTCGTGAGGACCAGAGGATCCAGAAGAGCTATAAGGTGGTTAGGAGTTGGATGAATCTGTGACCCTGACATCAAGAATCAACGTGGACCATTGATCGTGATATGTTTGAGCCGTCAGATCATTTTGGGGATTCAGGATTCACAAGTTTGGAGTGCAAGCCAAAATCCTTGGTCACGCAAATTCCCGGATCGCAAAAGGGATTATCAGGTTTGGAATTTCAGAATTTCGGTAATTTGAGGTTTGGCATACCAAAAATTCCGATGACAAGGAACCAGGACCCTTTGCATTAAAAAATTTGAATTCATGAAGCACGGTGTGCCTTTGGTGTGGGATTTCAGCATTTCAGTTTTCCGGAGTTCGGGAAGTAGAGGAGGCAGTGACTTTGGAGTCAAGAGTTTCAAACTCCCGGTTCGAGAAATCTCAAAGAGGGAAAGGAAAAATTCCAGAAAAGTCGAGGGGCAATAGCCATTGGTACCAATCGAGTTTTAGGGTTTCGAGACTCAAGAGGTAGAGTTGCATGGTCAATGAAACTCCTAGAATCGCGAAGAGGGAAACACAGAAAAGGTGGGTCCCAAGTCTCAGTCAGAGGGTACTTGTGGCAGAAGTAAAAGGAGGGGTCAAACTTCGGTGAAAATCTCGTAAGGCCATCGATCTCACATTCCTTGGGATGTTGAGCCCATTTTGGCACTCTGGCATTTCGAATTTCAGGAAATCATAAGGGAAGAGGAATGGCTATTGGTTGTTCGCTCAAAACCCCGAAAGTTGAGACTCATGTTCTTTTCACGTTGGATGAGTCAACCTTCGTTGACGTTTCGCATTTCGGAATTTGCCAAGAGCTGTGGAAATACATCGGTACTCTCCAACTCCTAAAACCCAAATTCCTTTGTCTCTTAAACAAAGGGTTTAATTAACCCTTGGCATGGTTTTAGTGAAGATTCTGAGCGGATCTCGGCCCGAGGGCAGGGGGTCTGCGTCATAACCACTAAACCCATTGATATTGTTTTTGGATGCAAAACACCTCAAATATGTTTCTAAACATATTTTGACTTCTTTTGTTTGGCCATCAGTCTAGGGATGATAGGATGTGATGAGATGTTGGGTTCCCTGGAGCCTGAATAATTTTTTCCATAAATTGTTGGTAAAAGTTGGATCTTGGTCAGAAACAATAGAATGAGGAATTCCATGGAGTTTAAACATATTATCCATAAAAATATTATCCACTGTGGATGTTTTGAACGGGTGTTGAAGAGCACATAAATGATCATATTTGGAAAGATGATCGACTACCACCATGATGACTGACTTATTACCTGATTTAGGTAACCCAACAATGAAATCCATAGAAATATCCATCCAAATAATAGGTGGAAGTGGAAGCGGTTGGAGTGTTCTCATAGGTTTGATAGTATCTCCCTTATTTCGTTGATAGGTATCACATTCGACTATAAAAGTGTGGATGTCCTATTTCATACTTTCCTAGAAGAGAGAATGTTTGACCCATTCATAAGTTTTGGTAAAACTTGAATGACCCATGCTAGGTGAAGCATTAATCTCAAAGCTCATTGTGGATTTAAGGTCCGATGTTGGCATAGGAGAATAACTAGGGTTCAAGACTTCAACAACTCAACAAAAAATCCTTAACTGCCGGCCCTTTCGGCAACAACTGCGAAGCAAATGAAGTCTCACTCGAGGTAGAGGAATGGGGGGTTGCAGGACTTAGGTGTCTGCAACCTATTTGGGACACAGATCTGTGATCACAATACTTTAACAAAGCACTTAGCAATTAACATTCATTAGTCTTTAACCCTTATTCACATTATAGGTCAAAACCTGATTACAGATCGGTGTAGTAACAACCGAGATCAAGTACCTATAACCATTCAACACATAACATCGGAGCAGATCTAGTCATTCATTCATGTATAAAGCACTAAGAAACAATGGATCTACCTATTACACCAATATTACTACACTAAGAAATTAAATACATAAACAACATTAACACCATAGCATAAATTGCATCGACACAGTATATATGTGGTTGCTATGTCCACCAACTCTTCTTCACTTCTTTATTAGTCTCTTCAATATCCTTACAAGCACTAAGCCACAAATCCAACTCCGCATAGGACATGAGATCTACGCGCACCTCACCAGATCCTCTTTCCCCAAGCTAGATCAAAGAACAAATCCTTACACATTCTATGCATGAAGTACTTAAAAAACACTTGCACTTAGCTTTGCAAGCCTTAACACATCTTCTTGCACATAGCTAATATTAGCACTAAGCCATCGGATCCTTCTTGCATCGCTAATATTAGCACTAAGCCATCGGATCCTTCTTGCATCGCCTTACTACTTATTTATAAATTACAAAAGAGGCTTAATCATGGGTAAACCCATGGGCCTACATCCCATACCCATTACATAAACCCTAAAATCCCAAAAAAATCGCAAAAAGGGTGAGATCCTGTGATCTTTGCTTCGCTTGGGTGCTCCATCTTCGACCAGCCTGTCAAAGTCCCAAAAATGGTCAAACACGACTAATGTTTCCATAAAAATTGGTTGAGAGCCAACAAGACCCCAACACTCACATGTGACTCATCCCGAGTCACTCTGATCTGGGAAATATTGCTTCAAAGCCCTTGAGCTTAGCTCAAGATGCCTCGACTTGCTACTTCGCCAAGGCCTCCTAATCGGTGAACTCTTGAATGCCTTTCTCGGTGACAAGCCTTTCCAGGCATTGTTACACTACTGCGACCACATGTTCCAGCTATGATCCTTGTCCCTTGATTTCTTCAAAGAGGGTGCAGGCTTTGTCTTGCACCAACCAGAGTTGTTGTGTCACCTCCATCACTCTGCTCTGGATAGTAGTGACCTGATGTTGAACTGTGCGTTGCTCCTGTGATCTCTTCATCTTCTCAACGGCCATAAGATACTTTAGATGTGCTTGCACTGTCGATGTCTACTTCTTCGTCTCCTAGAGTTGTGCATCCAATATCCTTAGCCTTGGGTCTTCTGCAAGGTTCTCATAAGTCTGCGCACTTCGGTTACTGATTTGCTTGCATTATGAGGCTAACACCCTGATTCTTCTACTGCGCTTCTGGCAGTTTCTTCCCTCTGATCTCTTACTTCTTGTAGAGTGCTCGACACTACTTGTAGTTATAACTCTGTCACTCTCACTTGAAGCTGTTGAATGGCCTCAACGAGCTTTCCCACTTAGCTCTCAGCTATCTCTTCTTCCATATGAGTCAATCCTAGCACATAGCAAAGTGATCTAGTTACTGCCTCTCTAACCCCCATCTACTCCACGAGCAGCTGGTATTTCTCTTTCTATATTTTCTCCTTGTCTTCTTTGAACTTTTCGCAAAGGTCATCTATCTCTTGTTACGCAACCTGAAGTTTCTCTAGGGATTCCTCCTTTGACTGCTTCAAGGCCTTTATGTCCTGTTCTTTCTCTTCCTCTAATCGAGGAAGGAGAGCCTTTGTAGCATATTCTATCCTTTGTATTTGGGTGGGCTCATCCCCCAATTCTACAGCCTCTGATGACGATGACGCAATAGACATTGCACAACTCGAATAGAGAGCTTGTTGTACCCCCTTCAGCTCTGCCTCGATTCTTTCATACATTGTCTCCTTCTTTGCTTCATTTCACAACAAGATATCCTCTGAAGAATTTGCGACAGCTGTGATGATGAGGTCAATATCATCCACTGTGATAAAATTCTGTGACTGAGGCTTATTGGCTCAGGATTTCTTCTACGCTGAGGGTTTCTTTGGAGAAACCTTTCATTTCTTTGATCTCTTGGCCTCTGTAAGGGTATATTTCAGCGGTGTCACTTTTCCCTCTTCTTTATTTTCTTCTTCCCCTCCCTCTTCTTGGTTTACTTTTTCACCTCCTCCTCCTCCAAGTGAGTCAGGTGCAGTTTCATCTGATGCATTGTTTATCTCCTGAAATTCTTCCTGCTTTTTCTTTTTCTTAGCATTGCTCGGTCCATCACACTCAGTCTTGGTGACCACATGACTTCCGATGAGGCTGGGGTCAGAGATTCTTGCATCTCCAATTGGTAAAATGGATTCTACATGCCATTCCTTAGTTATCTCCTCTATATCTTCCTCATTCAATTTATAGTAAGATTGTAGCTCCTCCTTGCTTTCTTCCCTTCACGTGGTGATATATATGAAGTGTTGGTCTCCACGGAACTTCACAAGTGGCCTGAACCTATGGAGTGTATTTGGCATCATTTGGGGGAATGATTTAATGGCCCATGTGAGATGTAAGTAGTATGTGTGGAAGAAAAAATTCGACTTCCACTGCTTCGCCATATCTCTTGTATACCACAAGGTGGTGAACCTCGTAGCCAGTGGTTCTGATGGCTCGACTTCTGAAATGTCACTCCCTTCGGCATCTCCTAAGTGAAAAATGCTATAAGAATGAGTAACCACCTAAAGTGGAATTCATAACCTTGGTCCTACACTTCGTGACAATACTTCTCCAACTCATTGACAAGGTAGCTCACCCAGCTCATGTACATCCCTTCAATGCACTTCCCTGTGAGGTTGAATATGAACCTCGTGACCTGCGTTGTCTGTTCTTCCTGATGAGATTGCCAGTGATCAACTGATAAGCTAGGCACTACACCATCTTGGATGGAGGCTACCTTGTAGCCTTGATTCCCCTTCTCCACATCACCGTAGGTTTCCTTTATACACTATGCCAGGGAGAGATCTGCAGCCTTCTCTGGATAGAACTAGTGAGGGTTTGGTCCTTGCACGCTCAATCCAGTGATCATGTGGATCATATTCAGATCCATAGTCATGTGCATGTCTAACCAAATATAACCTCCATGGTATCATGACAGGAGGTGTTTAACACATGCGTTAACCTCTTGATGTCTGTCGAAGTGGGGTATCTTCATGACGTTGAGGATCCTGGACCTCGCGATCTCCTTGATCCATGGCTAGGGAACTATCTTCAGCTTCTTCCTAGTCATCTTCGTCAGGTAGTGATGCGGTTTGAGCATCACATAATTATTTATGTCTCCTAGGTTAAATTCATTGACCATAAGATCAGGGATCAGTCCTAACTACGGTCCAATTGCGCATATTCCCTTCAGGAGGTACGTAGTGATAAGTGTGTACTCGAAGTCATGCGGGATGCTATTGTGACGAACTACACCAGCTAGAGGTCGGATGTAGTCGGGTAAGACCGATAAGATCAGCTTCGTATTTTCTAGGTCGTTGCGATGCTTTCTTCTCTTCTCTGTCGCAGTTCGTGATGGCCCAGATCGACATCTAGTCGAGGGGGATGCTTGCAATCCTCACGTCAATAAGGCATGTACTCCTACAGACATGACCTTCTTAGCCATAAGGTCAATCGATATCTCTTCTATGTGTTTCTCTACTATGCTAAGGTCACCCGACATGCATGCTCGCGATCAAATATCTCAGGTAGGCGAATGGATACTCAAGGTAAGAAATGGGTGGCGAGGTCTCAAAAGTACAACACGATAGAAATCATTTCTCTATTAGCTCAGATAATCACAATTTAAAAAAGTGTCCCCGGTGAGGCATTCGACGAATTAAATAAACAATGTTGTAATGGGTTCCTCCATTGGATCAAAAAGCCTCAATCAATACGATTCCATCCATTATGGCATGGTCTCAATGGTCTCATGGTGATATTTTCCACAATAATTTTGTTTATAACCGTTCTTGAGCGTTATTATAATGGTCATATAGCTTCGTCGTAGTGAAGTTACATTCTGTGTTGTTCTACTATTCCGACGATGTTCAATTTCTGCAAGCTTTCTTCCTGTGAAGTCTTCACTGGAACCTCCTCCGGTATTTCTAACTTTGATTTCTTCTTACTGAGATTTTTGGACTTCTTCCCTATGATCTGAGTTTCTGGATTCCTATTTCCTTTTGTATTCTTATCTTCTCTTAGCATAGTAACTTCGCACTGGTGATGTTCTCTTAAAAGTTTTGCATGCAATATCTCTTCTCTTACTACTTATGGGGTAGGTTCTTTAATCCTTCTTGTATTCTTTCATCTTTGACAGCTAAGTATATGGCCCTCAATTGCTTTGAATTGTCCTCTTGTTCTTGTACTAGTTGCTCTATTGTCTCATCTATGAAGTCCCTTAATTATTTATTTTTCTGTTCTATGGCTTCTTCCTCTACTTTCCTCTGGATCTGATCTTTCTCAATCCATGTCTTTTCTAACAAAATTGAAAAATGAGCATTGTTCTCAACAAACTTAATGACCTCAAAGTCTTGTTCAGTCGATGCTCCATCAGCAATCACAGGTACATGAGTAAGTCTTCTACATAGGGTTATCATCTTTCCTTTAAAAAATCCTATCCCTCCTAGTGAAGGAATCATAACAGGCTTTCCCAAAATTTCCCAATTACCTTCTGGCATAATGTTCAGTTTTGGTTTCCTCATCCAAGACACAGTCTATGTCAAAGTCTCTTATTCTTGTTTCTATGCACTGCTTTTATTTTAAGATCTCTGGTAATCTGATGTCTCTGTGATTATTCAATGTTTCTTTCAGTTGTAATAACATAGTCTTTGATTATGTCTGATTCTCTAAGATATCCTTAGTTTCTTGACCTTCTTCATGGTTTGCTTGTCTCAAGTTCATCTTCTCAACTTTAGCAATCATTCTAGGGAAATCCAAAACCTCATGACCAACATCTTTACAACAAAGACAAATAGGACCTATACCAGGTAATTCCTTAGAAATATGTCCCAGGCTTTTGCAAATATAACATAATGTCAATCCTCTCTTTCTCTTAAATGATCCCCAACCTTTCTTATACTGTGCACTGGGATCACAGTGACGGACCTGCAATCTGAAAAAACACTTTCTAGGGTCCTGCATCCACTCGTTAGTCCAAATTTTTTTTCTATGCATAGGAATAACATATCTTCCACCATTTCTATCAAATCTATTCAAATCAAATCTTCTTTCTTCTAATTGTGCCCTAGTTTTGAGACTAGGACAAAATCTATCAAACATACCTAGATCCATACTTTCGAAGAAAAAATTTCCACTTATATTACCTTTATCAGAGCACAAAGATTTAATATCTTACCTCTTTCTTCAGATCAGGCTTCCTTCTCTTAGCACAGAGCTTTGCAAGTCAATTAGAATAATGCGCACTACAAAAAAAAATCTATGCACAGAGCTTTCTCTTTTCTTCAACTCCCAGCAATCACAGTTTCAGGTCTCGAAAATGGAACCATTTGTTGGCACAGGGGCAGACCTAGGGTTCAATGCACCAACAAAACCCTAACTACTGGCACTTTCGGCAACACCTGTGAAGTAGATGAAGTCTCACTCGAGGTAGAGGCAGTGGGGTTGCAGGACTCATGTGTCTGCAACCTAGTTGGGACACAGATTTGTGATCACAATACTTTAACAAAGAAGTTAGCAATTAACATTCATTAGTCTTTAACCCTTATTCACATTGCAGGTCAAATCCTAATTACAGATCAACACAGTAACAACCGAGATCAAGTACCTATAACCATTCAACACATAGCATCATAGTAGACCTAGTCATTCATGCATGTATAAAGCACTAAGCATCAATGGATTTACCTATTATACCAATATTACTACACTAAGCAATTAAATACATAAACAACATTAACATCATAGCACAAATCACATCGACACAGGATATACATGGTTCACCTCAGTGTGGGGCTACGTCCACCAACTCTTCTTCCCTTCTTTATTAGTCTCTTCAATCTCCTTACAAGAACTAAACCACAAATCCAACTCCACATGGGACAGGAGATCTGCGCACACCTCACCATATCCTCCTTCCCCGAGTTATATCAAAGCACAAAGCCTTACACAGTCTATGCACAAAGTACTTACAAAATTCTTGCACTTAGCTTTGCAAGCATTGACACATCTTCTTGCACATAACTAATATTAGCACTAAGCCATCGACTCCTTATTACATCACCTAGCTACTTATTTATACATTAAAAAAGAGTCCTAAGCATGGGTAAACCCATGGGCCGACATCCCATACCTATTACATAAACCCTAAAAGCCCAAAAATCCCTCAAAAATGGCGAGAGCCCGCGATCTCCGCTTTGCCTGGGCGCTCCATCTTCGACCAGCTTGTCGAAGTCCCAAGAATGGTCAAACATGACCAATGTTTCCACAAAACTTGGTCGAGAGCCAACATCTGACTGTTTTCTTAAATATAGGTGACCTTTATAATGAAACTCAACATTGTGCCAAGAGTATCTTGGAGCATCTTTTGGATATTGTAGCAGTTTTTGGATTAGGGTGGAAATTTTGGGGTCTTGCAACTAATACTGATGAACAACCTAAATCTAGTCGATGACTAGGAATGAGAGGGAAAATATGGACCCTTCTTTTTCATATTTCTCGGAAATAGAATCGGCCACTACATTGTATTTTCCCTTCTTGTAAATGATCTCATAATCATACCAAACAACTTGGTCATTCATTTTTGTTTCTCCAGGGATGAAATCCATTGTTCCAGGAAGTACTTGAGGCTTTGATGATCTGTTTTAATTTGGAAGCATTGTCCCAACAGATAAGGGTGCCAAAGATCCACTGCATTAAAAATAGCCAACATTTCCTTTTCATATATCAATTGGCCCAAATGTCACTCCGACAATTGTTTTCTAGTGAAATCCAAAGGTCATACATATTGTATAAAGATTTCCCCAATTCCTCTCCCTGATGCATCACATTCTAGAACAAATGTATCGGTGAATTTAGGTAAAGAATGTACATGAATAGACCATGTAGGCCATGGATGTGGATGCAATGTTTCATTCACTTTGAGAGAAAATAACGAAGAAGAAAAAATTCCTATTCTGAGAGATGACCTTCCTGCATTTCTTGGTAGAGAACAAGGAAATGGCACTAGGTGGGACTACCTCAGGTACCTATACAATTTCCTATCCAAACTAATAATAACATTGCAAGGCCTAGACTCATATACAACATGATGTTTCCATAAATAAGGTTGGCCCAAAATAACATCACAAAATTCAAGGGGAACAACATGACACAATACCTCATCTTTTAAGGTCTTGATGTTGTAGGACAAGCAAAACTATTGGTTGACGCAAAGATCTCTTCCTTGGAGGAGACATCTGATGATGTAGGGTTGCAGGTGCATCGTTGTCGACAGGGCCAACCACTTGATGACCTCTACTGAGATGAGGTTTTTCTGGCTACCGCTATCAATGATGAAGTGCATAGGGGTGCCTTTCATCCACATCTATGAATGAAAGAGGCACTCTCCTTCCTCTGTCTCATCAGGTTCATTGGGCTCAATCTTGGTGGTAGAAACAGTGGCACTGGGTTCTTTGTAAATGATGCATCTCCCCTTTTCTGGTTCTATCTCAGAGTTGGAACCCACATCTGATTCAAAGGATTTCACCTCATGCACCAATGACTACTTTGAGAAGCAACCAACAGTGTTATTCCATGGGCTCTTATGGAAGTCGCAACACTTCCCGATATCTTAACTTATCTTTCCATTGTCCTTCTTTGTTTGTGGATTAGACTAGTTTTTCTCAGGATGTCCATATTTTCTCTGCCCTTTGTTTTTTGGGTTGGGGCTACCCTTTCCCTACTTCTACTATGAGGTATTCCCAGAACCAAAGTTCAGTGTCTTTTGTTTAATATTCTTCTCGATTTTGATGGAATATCGATAGGCCATGCCCAAGGATGATATGTCCATAAACTCCATTTATTCCTAGAATCTTTGATACCCAGCTTGGTGCGCATGGTATGGAAGATATTTGTGAACTCTGGCACTTCTTGGTCCCTTTTCTACCGTAGTGTGGTCCATTTTTTATACAATTTGTCATAACTTACAACAAGGTAGTATTGTTCCTTAATAGCATCCCCAAAGGACTCCCAGGTGAGTGTGACTAAAAATAATGAGTGTTTCTTTGTTTCATCTTTCTCACAGAAAGTCTCCCATCGATATTTGACATGGGGGACGACTTTGAGGAGTGTAGAAGTATTTGTATCTCTATTCGAAAAGTTATGGAATGAAAAATACCCTTCTAGTATTTTCAACCATTTGTCTACAATATCTGAGTTTATCTGGCCTTCAAATATAGAAATATCAAAGTTAATTTGTACCTTGAAGGGGGAGAAACCTCCACTCAAAGAATATGTGTCACCTGTTGGTAGCCTTCAAAGGATTTGTGCAAAATTATCCATCATCTCGTTCCTCTGTTGCATGAGGGATTCCTCAAGAAATAGTTTGAAATGATCTCATGTCCCATCGTCTTTCTTTTCTCCCTCCATGGAAGGTTTCTTGGACGTGCAAGAGCTCTTTTCCTCAAGAAAAAAAAGCTCGAGACCCAAATCTTTGTACCCTGACCTCGTCGGTGTTACACGCCATTTTTTCACTTTGATAAGTGTCAATCTCATAATTGAGAAATCCCTAGGAAATAATGACACCCCCTATTCATCATTGAAGTCAAAGAAGATCCACATTGTTGTTTTCCTCCATTTCATTCCTTTTCATTTTCCCTCGATCTTGATTTCATTTGACCGTGTTCGCTCCCAATTTCACTTTGGGAGAGTGACCATCCCCTTGACACAGTGTTAGGAGGGCGACTAGGTCACTGTGTCTACCCTTCTAGGGGAGCGCCCATGCAGATTTGGTCAAATCCTATGAATCTGGGGGCATCTTTCGAGGCAATTCTGGATGGTTTTTGGTTTGTTTTATTGTTTTAATCAATATATGATTCAAGACTCCTTCTATCCTATCTTAGGAGCAATAATAACCATGAAGATAACTCAAATACTAACCTAATCCACCTTATCCACCACCATGTTCCTAATTTATCCTAGTGGTTAACCCTTTCCGCATCTATATAACCAATCCATTTCACAGTGAGAGGGGGATGGAAAAGAAGCATATCAAACTTATGATCTTGTTAAGGAGAGACACACCTTTATTTATGTGAATAAGTTGAGTTGGATTCATGTTCAAGGGATGAAGAAAGAATCTTGGAGGATTGCAACATCATCAGGTTGTAAACTTCATGCTTTTCATTGAATATAAGAACTTGGCCTATTTCTCTTATACTTTCTTGTTCATTTATTGTATATTTTATTACTTTGTGTAAGTTATAAATAACTAGTGTTTCTATTACCTAATCATATATAGTAGTAGGAGGTTTTTATGTTCTTGCAGTTTTGATTTCGTGAGGGAGATGTTTGGATTGGAGCTCAACCATCGGAGCGATGAGGACAAATGTCAGAAATCAGGTGCACATACCTTTTCTCCTTCTCTCTCAACCCTCCTGCAAGAAAATAGAATAGTTTGTTAGGAGGATGTTAGTTTCCATTTGTTAGAGGTTGTCTCAATTGTAGAAACCAAGTGAGGGGAACTCAACCTGTCCACAAGGGGCGAATTCTCACCACAATAAATTGGTGACTCCACTGGGGAGAACCATATAGTTATTCTTAGTTTTATATCCCTTTGAATCCTTTTAATTTGTCTACACCTTGCTACTTTTTTTTGGCACCCTTCTACTCATCAAAACCCTGACGTTTTCTAAGAAATTGTGTCAAATTGGAGCCTATAGGACCTTTGCAAAGCGACCATTACCCTTTGTTTTCCCCCTGTCTAAATACCACATAGAGACCTAGACGTCATGTTCTAGGTGGATATCGGTGGCCACCCACCTATTCCAACTAGCTCATCTTGGTATTTTTTCAGTTTGGCAGTTTTTTCCTAGTTTTTGGGTTCTGAACTTCCGAGGCCGTTTTCAAGCTCTAAAAAACATTTTTAGGGCTCGCCATGGTTAGACTGTGGATAAAGTTAGTTTTTTATGGAGTACTGTGAAGGTCTTGGATATACCTTTCCAATAGGCTATCATGTGCCTAAAATAAATATCGTATGCAAAATTTACAACCTCGAGAAGTTGATGTACCAACTTACCCCAACGAGGCCCACATGACTCTTGGTGCTTCATCTCCTAGGGTTAGTTTTTTGGATGTCTATCATTTTTTCATTCATGTTTATTGTAAAAATGATTTCAAAGCCTCATTGTAATAATCTTCTTGTGAATGAATGAAGCCGTCACATCTCTTCTTAGAGATAAGCCGCCACCATTCTAGCAAGCTTGTTTCAGTCTGCATTTTACAGTTTCAACATATTTCTTTATTAAAAGAAGGCAAGTTCTATTGCATATTTTTTATTTTCCATTTAATCTCTCTATTAATAATATAGATTTGTATTCATATGGTTCTGCTCATAAAATTTGTTAGCACATAGGATGTGTAGGGGTCAATTTGTTTTTAAGTTTTTAGGTTTGAGTCATAGGGTCTTTTTATTTTTAGGTTTTGAGTCATGTCTTATGTTGGTAAATCATGTTTGATTCTTTCATGAGAAAATAAATTTGACCTTATTCCATGTAAGAGTCTCGGTTTCATGATAGTGTTCATCATCATGAAATAAATATTGGTCATCATTGGTCACACCCTTGGTCTTTAACTTATCATTATCATGTTTCTTGTCTCAAAGGGGTGTAAAAAATGTTCCTTATGTCATTTTCAACCGTTTGAGGGTCAAATCAAGTGTCAACTCTACTTGCTACAAACTCACCTGAAAGTTCGTAGTGTATCAAGAAAGTACCTCATGCGCTAATCACACATAATTATTCTTTGGAAATGTTTCAAGGGATATATTATTGTTTTTTTCAGTGCCTTTAATTCATCATGTTCTTTAGGTCAGTTTCAAGAAACTGGTCTATCAATATGAATGAAGTGCACTGCTAATTGGTTTGAAATATGGCACTGCAAACTATCTGTAGTAGATGAAAGTGGATTGAGTGCTTCCAGGAAAATGTCAGTCTAGCTCATGAGACAACAATTGAAGTTTCAGATATACCAGGTACCCTTTTTAATGATTGTGCGATGTCCGAAGGTTGATTGTACTGGATTCTAGCTGTTGTGATTTTTCTACTTTGCAAATTGTTTCTTAGTATCTACATTGCAAACTCCTTGCACTAATAAAAAAACCTAAAGTATTGTTATCCTAAACCTTGGCAATTTGAAGTTTCCTTATTTATACCAATAAGATCAATTTGCAGCCATTTCTTACTGCAGTGACCTTATCCACTACATTTTCTTGACGGTGCTACAAACTGTATGTGTTTAAAGCACTACGAACCCTTTGTTTTATGACTAGACCAAACTCTCCTTGAATGCAATTCAATTAGGTATGAGGTTTTATCTTTTTCAATTCATTTTCCTTTTCATACTTGTGAAGTTTTGCAAACATTTTATTCAAACCTAATCCAAAATTGTGCATTGTGAACTCAACCATGCACTGTGAATCCATTGTTTTACAAAAAGTTGCTACGATTTTTTCATGACTGCAAACTCATCCAATTTTGGATTTTGTTCTTTTCCTCTCATTTCCTACTTTCAGCCTATTCATCCTCACACTATTGTTGTACATTAATATTTTATTCAAGTAAACCCTAATTGTGCAAATTCTATCAAAACCCCTAATTTCCCTGTTTTCATCATACATCTGATAACAAATTGTTATAAGAGGGTACATGATGTTTTGAAAATAGCTATCATGAAAAATAATCAAGGTAAGAAGGTTCACAAATGGGTAGAAATTGTCAGGGTTGAGCCACATGACATGAAACTTATAAATTCTGAACCATTTTTCAAGGAAGCATTCAAGATAGTGTGTTGCCTTATTTTTTGTGAGAAAATGCAAAGAGGACATACCGAGGTAGATAAAATGTTTTCATTCAATTTTACTGGGAAAAATAATAAGGTGGGGGAACTGGAGTTTGACGTCTCAGAGAAATAAATTTCTATAGCCACAGAGATACTTGATTGTGGTGAAAAGAGGTTTAAAGCCACATCTTTGAATTCTACTTTCTCTAAGGAATTCCTAAGATATGAATATCAAGGAGGCAATCTATCCAAGGGAGTGCCAAGAAGTCCTATGATGGAGTATCTTGACAAAATTCTCAAAGTTATTCAGAGGTACTTCACTTATGAAGGAAGGTTCAATATGGTTTATCAATACCATATTAGATTTCTACTACACTTTACTAGGAAAGAGTCCATCAACCTTCCCTTTTATCTTTTCAGGAGTAATGGAAAGATGTCAGATAGCATCCAAGCTAAATCTAAGCAAGTGGATCCCAGTGTTTTTTACTATGGTTTAATCAAGATGATAGTATTGGAAGAGTTGAAGAAGGCCAATACTTTATGGGAGGATTTCCTAGCTGCATCAAGTTTTCAGCCAGATGCTTCTCACACACCACAATAAAAAATAAAAACACCCACTCCTGCTGAGAAGACCATGAACTTAGAGTCAAGCAAAAAGAGAAATATGACCAGAAGTGATAAGTCCATTCAATTTATGGATAAAACAATTGAAGGTGGTCCCTCACAACCTCCTGATAGAGAAGTTTCTCTTGTCGAAGAACCTACACCTATGAAGATATCATCAAGTAAAATAAGGAGTCTAAAGGGTAAAAAACTTGTCTTTTCCTCACTTGTTGTTGTAGAAACAGTCAAGCCTAAAAGACCTTTCACCAGATCAACAACTAAGCAACATATTCATATGGAATAAGGTACAAGAAAAGCCTCAGCTCAACAAAAGGATAAAACTCATCCTTCCAAGTAGCCAATAGAGATTATTAATATCAACTCCCCTTCTCATGAAAGTAATCTTACTTTCAAAACACTCAGAAAGAAACTTAAGGATAAAAGAGCTAAAAATGACAAATTGAAGAAGGAAAATATGGACGCCCAAATCAAGATGAAGAATATGTTAGATTTATATGAGAAGACGATTGATAAAGACAAATATTTGGCTAAGAGACCTCTACCTCTACATAGGCAGTTTAAGAATGTGTATAGATAAAAGAGAGCTTGACAAGATGAAATCAGGAGGTTGAAAGTAGAATTGAAACCTTTCAAGGAGCAGATAGCAAAACAAAATTTGGATATGTTAGCTTGTGTGGTTACTAGAAGAAGCACCAGGAAAAGATGAATACAGGATATTATTTTTACATCAACATCATTTTTTCCATGGTCCACTTTTATGCACATACTTATAACCTGAGTAATGATGTTTTTTTCTTAAGCTGAGGCTACCATATTCATATGACTTCTACAAAAGGTTACTTCATGTTTCAGAATATTGTAGTAGGTTCTGGAAGGGTTTCCCAACTTCTTGTGCAATTTTAAATAGTTGAAATCATTTTGTATGTAAAAAATCCCCTACAGGAAAGTTCGCAGCACGTGCTACCAAAGGTGATGCGAACTAGTTGTTTTAGGAAAGTTTGTAGTGCAGGTGCTTTGAACTGGGTGTCACAAAGATTTTGAGTTGATGAGGAATGCCAGGTGTCAAATTGTGTTCGGATAATCTCTTTAAAGATGAATTTCACATCAAAGGTCACCTACCTCAAGGATCTGCCTGCAGTAAAGCCACATGCATCAAATTGTGAACAGTTTCCTTTAATGATGCCAACACTTTCATAGAATATAACATTCTTGTTACATTTTTGTTGTGCAACTAGTGACATGCCTCTCTTAGGCATATAATCCTATGTAGAAGCTAGGTGGTGAATTGTAGAGATATTTTTGGATGTTTTGTTATTTAAGATGCATTGTAAATCTATGAGAAGGTTTGAATGGTTAGACAGTGGGACTCTTATATTTAGTTTTCAACTGTAACAGAGTTTCCATGTGTATGTATTAGATTCAAGAATATTTAATAGTGAATGGTCAGTTTCCTTTTCTACTGTCACCTATGTGTTTCATTCTCACTTTGATGTTAGTTGTTGATGAAGGATTCATCATTATACTTTACTACAATAAATTATTTATTGTTTGTAATTCATGAAAGTATGGTCAAATTTTTCTCTCTTGTTGATTAGGAGGTTCTTATTCAATGCGATTTCTGCTATATATGTTTCATAACTAGTGGATGTAATCTGATGCATGTATCTCATATTCCTTGCTAATTCTTCCATCTTCCTATTGATGTATCTAAACACTGATTTGAATCCATTCAAATCCTTTCTTGATGGTGTGTATTTCATGGAGGTTTTGTGTTGATATTATAAACTAAGTATCACACCCATTTGATACACTTTGATTTTTTTATTTTTTATTTTTTTATAATGGGTATTAGGCTCATACCTAAA